>JARBDR010000517.1:0-111943 GCA_029721355.1 Tegillarca granosa
AACAAGTAAAACGCAGATAACACAAATAAAACGTACATAACAGAGCTAACATACAAAAATCAGCTATAACGTACAACTACAGCTAAAACGTACGATACCACAACTTAAACGTACAATAAAAACTAAAATGTACAAAAAACATAGCTGAAACGTACAATAATCAGATGAAACGTACAATAACAAAGCAAAAACATACAATAATCAGCTACAACGTACGACAACACAGATAAAAGTCATAAAAGATTGTAACAAACGAAACACCAACTCAAACATACAAAAACACAACTAACATTTACAATAACAGAAAAAAGGCAGATAACAGAGCTAAGACATGCAATAATCGGCATAAACGTTCAAAACACAGCTGAAACGTACAAAATCATAGCTGAACGTACATAATCAGCTAAAAACGCACAATACACAGCTAAAACATACAATAACACAGCTTAAACACAACGATAACACAACTTAAATTACAAAAATAGAACTGAAAACGCACAATAATCATCTAAAACGACATAACACAGCAAAAACATACAAAAATCAGCTCAAACGTAAGAACCACAGCAAATCAACGATAACACAACTGAAACGTCCATAACAAGCTAAAATGTCCATAAAACAACTAAAACAAACGAAACACGACTAAACGTACAATAACCAGCAAAAAGTACAATAATAAGAAAACGTCAATTACACGGCGCAAACGTACAATAATCAGCTAAACGCACAATTACACAGCTAAAACATACAATTATTAGATAAAACGGTACATAAACAGCTAAAGAGTACAAAACACAAGTCAAACGCAAGATAACACAATAAAACGTACATAACAGAGCTAAAACATACATAATCAGCTATAAACGTACAACTACAGCTAAAACGTACAATAACACAGCTTAAACGTACGATACCACAACTTAAACGTACAATAACACAACTAAAATGTACAAAACATAGCTGAAACGTACAATAATCAGAAAACGTACAATAACAAAGCAAAAACATACAATAATCAGCTAAACGTACGACACACAGATAAAATGTCAATAACAGAATTGAAACAAACGATAACACAACTCAAACATACAAAACACAACTAACATTTACAATAACAGACTAAAAGGCACGATAACAGAGCTAAGACATGCAATAATCGGCATAAACGTTCAAAAACACAGCTGAAACGTACAAATCATAGCTGAAACGTACTCGCCCAAAAACATACAAAAATCAGCTCAAACGTAAGATAACACAGCTAAATCAACGATAACACAACTGAAACGTCCAATAACACAGCTAAAATGTCCATAACACAACTAAAACAAACGAACACGACTAAACGTACAATAACACAGCAAAAAAGTACAATAATAAGAGAACGTCAATTACACGGCGCAAACGTACAATAATCAGCTAAAACGCACAATTACACAGCTAAAACATACAATTATTAGATAAAACGGTACAATAATCAGCTATAACGTACAACTACAGCTTAAACGTACAATAACACAGGTAAAACGTACAATAACACAGCTTAAACGTACCATACCACAACTTAAACGTACAATAACACAATTAAAACGCACAATATCACAAGTGAAACGCACAATAACACAGCTTAACATAATTATCAGCTAAACATAAAATAATCAGCTAAATGTACAATAACACACCTTAATCATACAAAAATCATCTAAAACGTACGATAACACAACTAAAACGCACGATAACACAGCTTAAACATACAATAACATAGCTAAAACGTACAATAACATAGCTAAAACGTACAGAAAACATAGTTGAAACGTATAATAGTCAGCTTAAACGTACGACAACACAGCAAAAAAATACAATAATCAGCTCAAACGTACGATAACACAGCTAAAACAAAGAATACCACAACTAAAACGTAATTAACACAGCTAAAATCCACGATAACAAAACTAAAACGCCAGTAATCAGCTAAAATGTACGATAACACTACCACAAACATAAAATGGCACAACTTAAAATCCACGATAACACAAGTAAAAGGTACGATAACACAGGTGAAACGTACAATAATCAGCAAAAACGTACAAAAACACAGCTAAAACGTCAATAACACAACTAAAACAAACGAAACAAAACTAAAACGTACAATAATAAGAGGAAACGTACAAAACACAGCTAAAACGTACAATCATCAGGTAAAACGCACAAGAACACAGCTAAAAGCATAACATTTTTAGATAAAACGTACAATAAAACAGCTAAAAAGTACAATAATCAGTTAAAATGTACAATAACCCAGTTAAAATATACAAAAATCAGCTAAAACGAACAACAACAGCTAAACGTAAGATAACACAGATGATACAAACGATAACACAACTAAAATTTACAAAACAAAACTGAAACGTCCAATAACACAACTAAAACAACGATAACACGACAAAAACGTACAAAAAGTACAATAATAAGAAAAACGTCAATTACACGGCGCAAACGTACAATAATAGCTAAAACGCACAATTACACAGCTAAAACATACAATTATTAGATAAAATGGTACAATAACACAGCTAAAAAGTACAATAAACAAGTAAAACGCAAGATAACACAAATAAAACGTACAATAACAGAGCTAAAACATACAATAATCAGCTAAACGTACAACTACAGCTAAAACGTACGATACCACAACTTAAACGTACAATAACACAACTAAAATGTACAAAAAACATAGCTGAAACGTACAATAATCAGATGAAACGTACAATAACAAAGCAAAAACATACAATAATCAGCTAAAACGTACGACAACACAGATAAAATGTCAATAAAAGAATTGTAACAAACGATAACACAACTCAAACATACAAAAACACAACTAACATTTACAATAACAGAACTAAAAGGCACGATAACAGAGCTAGACATGCAATAATCGGCATAAACGTTCAAAAACACAGCTGAAACGTACAAAATCATAGCTGAAACGTACAATAATCAGCTAAAACGCACAATAACACAGCTAAAACATACAATAACACGCTTAAACAAACGATAACACAACTTAAATTTACAAAAATAGAACTGAAACGCACAATAATCAGCTAAAACGTACAATAACACAGCAAAAACATACAAAAATCAGCTCAAACGTAAGATAACACAGCTAAAATCAACGATAACACAACTGAAACGTCCAATAACACAGCTAAAATGTCCATAAAACAACTAAAACAAACGATAACACGACTAAACGTACAATAACACAGCAAAAAGTAAAATAAGAGAAAAACGTCAATTACACGGCGCAAACGTACAATATCAGCTAAACCCCAATTACACAGCTAAAACCTACAATTATTAGATAAAACGGTACAATAACACAGCTAAAGAGTACAATAACACAAGTCAACGCAAGATAACACAAATAAAACGAATAACAGAGCTAAAACATACAATAATCAGCTATAACGTACAACTACAGCTAAAACGTACAATAACACAGCTTACAACGTACGCGTATCCCACAAACTTAAACGTACAAGTAACACAACCTTAAAATGTAGCAAAAACATAGCTGAAACGTACAATGAATTCAGATGAAACCGTACAATAGACAAAGCAGACAACTACAATAATCAGCTTAAAAACGTACGACAACAGCAGATAAAAATGTCAAATAACAGAATTGAACAAAACGAATAACACAACTCCAAACATACAAAAACCACAAGCTAACAGTTTACAATTATAACAGAACTAAAAGGCACGAGTAACAGAGCTTAAGACATGGGCATATAAATCGGTCAGTAAAACGGTGCAAAAACAACAGTCTGAAACGTACAAAATCATAGCTGAAACGTACAATAATCAGCAAAACAGACAAAAATCAGCTCAAAACAGTAAGTATAACACAGCCTAAAAATCAACGATAACACAACTGAAACGTCCAATAACACGAGCTAAAATGGTCCCATAACACAACTAAAACAAACGATAACAAACGACTTAAACGTACAATAACACAGCAAAAAAAGTACAATAATAAGAGAATGTCAATTACACGGCGAAAACGTACAATAATCAGCTAAAACGCACAATTACACAGCTAAAACATACAATTATTAGATAAAACGGTACAATAATCAGCTATAACGTACAACTACAGCTTAAACATACAATAACACAGGTAAAACGTACAATAACACAGCTTAAACGTACCATACCACAATTTAAACGTACAATAACACAATTAAAACGCACAATATCACAAGTGAAACGCACAATAACACAGCTTAACATAATTATCAGCTAAACATAAAATAATCAGCTAAAATGTACAATAACACACCTTAATCATACAAAAATCATCTAAAACGTACGATAACACAACTAAAACGCACGATAACACAGCTTAAACATACAATAACATAGCTAAAACGTACAATAACATAGCTAAAACGTACAGAAAACATAGTTGAAACGTATAATAGTCAGCTTAAACGTACGACAACACAGTAAAAAAAAATACAATAATCAGCTCAAACGTACGATAACACAGCTAAAACAAAGAATACCACAACTAAAACGTAATTAACACAGCTTAAATCCACGAGTAACAAAACTAAAACGCCAGTAATCAGCTAAAATGTACGATAACACTACCACAAACATAAAATGGCACAACTTAAACATCCACGATAACACAAGTAAAAGGTACGATAACACAGGTGAAACGTACAATAATCAGCAAAAACGTACAAAAACACAGCTAAAACGTCAATAACACAACTAAAACAAACGATAACAAAACTAAAACGTACAATAATAAGAGGAAACGTACAAAACACAGCTAAAATGTACAATTATCAGGTAAAACGCACAAGAACACAGCTAAAAGCATAACATTTTTAGATAAAACGTACAATAAAACAGCTAAAAAGTACAATAATCAGTTAAAATGTACAATAACCCAGTTAAAATATACAAAAATCAGCTAAAACGAACAACAACAGCTAAAACGTAAGATAACACAGATGATACAAACGATAACACAACTAAAATTTACAAAAACAAAACTGAAACGTCCAATAACACAACTAAAACAAACGATAACACGACAAAAACGTACACAGCAAAAAAGTACAATAATAAGAGAAAACGTCAATTACACGGCGCAAACGTACAATAATCAGCTAAAACGCACAATTACACAGCTAAAACATACAATTATTAGATAAAATGGTACAATAACACAGCTAAAAAGTACAATAACACAAGTAAAACGCAAGATAACACAAATAAAACGTACAATAACAGAGCTAAAACATACAATAATCAGCTATAACGTACAACTACAGCTAAAACGTACGATACCACAACTTAAACGTACAATAACACAACTAAAATGTACAAAAAACATAGCTGAAACGTACAATAATCAGATGAAACGTACAATAACAAAGCCAAAAACATACAATAATCAGCTAAAACGTACGACAACACAGATAAAATGTCAATAAAAGAATTGTAACAAACGATAACACAACTCAAACATACAAAAACACAACTAACATTTACAATAACAGAACTAAAAGGCACGATAACAGAGCTAAGACATGCAATAATCGGCATAAACGTTCAAAAACACAGCTGAAACGTACAAAATCATAGCTGAAACGTACAATAATCAGCTAAAACGCACAATAACACAGCTAAAACATACAATAACACAGCTTAAACAAACGATAACACAACTTAAATTTACAAAAATAGAACTGAAACGCACAATAATCAGCTAAAACGTACAATAACACAGCAAAAACATACAAAAATCAGCTCAAACGTAAGATAACACAGCTAAAATCAACGATAACACAACTGAAACGTCCAATAACACAGCTAAAATGTCCATAAACAACTAAAACAAACGATAACACGACTAAAAACGTACAATAACACAGCAAAAAAGTACAATAATAAGAGAAAACGTCAATTACACGGCGCAAACGTACAATAATCAGCTAAAACGCACAATTACACAGCTAAAACATACAATTATTAGATAAAACGGTACAATAACACAGCTAAAGAGTACAATAACACAAGTCAAACGCAAGATAACACAAATAAAACGTACAATAACAGAGCTAAAACATACAATAATCAGCTATAACGTACAACTACAGCTAAAACGTACAATAACACAGCTTAAACGTACGATACCACAACTTAAACGTACAATAACACAACTAAAATGTACAAAAACATAGCTGAAACGTACAATGATCAGATGAAACGTACAATAACAAAGCAAAAACATACAATAATCAGCTAAAACGTACGACAACACAGATAAAATGTCAATAACAGAATTGAAACAAACGATAACACAACTCAAACATACAAAAACACAACTAACATTTACAATAACAGAACTAAAAGGCACGATAACAGAGCTAAGACATGCAATAATCGGCATAAAACGTTCAAAAACACAGCTGAAACGTACAAAATCATAGCTGAAACGTACAATAATCAGCAAAAACATACAAAAATCAGCTCAAACGTAAGATAACACAGCTAAAATCAACGATAACACAACTGAAACGTCCAATAACACAGCTTAAATGTCCATAACACAACTAAAACAAACGATAACACGACTTAAACGTACAATAACACAGCAAAAAAAGTACAATAATAAGAGAATGTCAATTACACGGCGAAAACGTACAATAATCAGCTAAAACGCACAATTACACAGCTAAAACATACAATTATTAGATAAAACGGTACAATAATCAGCTATAACGTACAACTACAGCTTAAACGTACAATAACACAGGTAAAACGTACAATAACACAGCTTAAACGTACCATACCACAACTTAAACGTACAATAACACAATTAAAACGCACAATATCACAAGTGAAACGCACAATAACACAGCTTAACATAATTATCAGCTAAACATAAAATAATCAGCTAAAATGTACAATAACACACCTTAATCATACAAAAATCATCTAAAACGTACGATAACACAACTAAAACGCACGATAACACAGCTTAAACATACAATAACATAGCTAAAACGTACAATAACATAGCTAAAACGTACAGAAAACATAGTTGAAACGTATAATAGTCAGCTTAAACGTACGACAACACAGTAAAAAAAATACAATAATCAGCTCAAACGTACGATAACACAGCTAAAACAAAGAATACCACAACTAAAACGTAATTAACACAGCTTAATCCACGATAACAAAACTAAAACGCCAGTAATCAGCTAAAATGTACGATAACACTACCACAAACATAAAATGGCACAACTTAAAATCCACGATAACACACGTAAAAGGTACGATAACACAGGTGAAACGTACAATAATCAGCAAAAACGTACAAAAACACAGCTAAAACGTCAATAACACAACTAAAACAAACGATAACAAAACTAAAACGTACAATAATAAGAGGAAACGTACAAAACACAGCTAAAATGTACAATTATCAGGTAAAACGCACAAGAACACAGCTAAAAGCATAACATTTTTAGATAAAACGTACAATAAAACAGCTAAAAAGTACAATAATCAGTTAAAATGTACAATAACCCAGTTAAAATATACAAAATCAGCTAAACGAACAACAACAGCTAAAACGTAAGATAACACAGATGATACAAACGATAACACAACTAAAATTTACAAAAACAAAACTGAAACGTCCAATAACACAACTAAAACAAACGATAACACGACAAAAACGTACACAGCAAAAAAGTACAATAATAAGAGAAAACGTCAATTACACGGCGCAAACGTACAATAATCAGCTAAAACGCACAATTACACAGCTAAACATACAATTATTAGATAAAATGGTACAATAACACAGCTAAAAAGTACAATAACACAAGTAAAAACGCAAGATAACACAAATAAAACGTACAATAACAGAGCTAAAACATACAATAATCAGCTATAACGTACAACTACAGCTAAAACGTACGATACCACAACTTAAAACGTACAATAACACAACTAAAATGTACAAAAAACATAGCTGAAACGTACAATAATCAGATGAAACGTACAATAACAAAGCAAAAACATACAATAATCAGCTAAAACGTACGACAACACAGATAAAATGTCAATAAAAGAATTGTAACAAACGATAACACAACTCAAACATACAAAAACACAACTAACATTTACAATAACAGAACTAAAAGGCACGATAACAGAGCTAAGACATGCAATAATCGGCATAAACGTTCAAAAACACAGCTGAAACGTACAAAATCATAGCTGAAAACGTACAATAATCAGCTAAAACGCACAATAACACAGCTAAAACATACAATAACACAGCTTAAACAAACGATAACACAACTTAAATTTACAAAAATAGAACTGAAACGCACAATAATCAGCTAAAACGTACAATAACACAGCAAAAACATACAAAAATCAGCTCAAACGTAAGATAACACAGCTAAAATCAACGATAACACAACTGAAACGTCCAATAACACAGCTAAAATGTCCATAAAACAACTAAAACAACGATAACACGACTAAAACGTACAATAACACAGCAAAAAAGTACAATAATAAGAGAAAACGTCAATTACACGGCGCAAACGTACAATAATCAGCTAAAACGCACAATTACACAGCTAAAACATACAATTATTAGATAAAACGGTACAATAACACAGCTAAAGAGTACAATAACACAAGTAAAACGCAAGATAACACAAATAAAACGTACAATAACAGAGCTAAAACATACAATAATCAGCTATAACGTACAACTACAGCTAACTTACAAAAAACGTACGATACCACAACTTAAACGTACAATAACACAACTAAAATGTACAAAAAACATAGCTGAAACGTACAATAATCAGATGAAACGTACAATAACAAAGCAAAAACATACAATAATCAGCTAAAACGTACGACAACACAGATAAAATGTCAATAAAAGAATTGTAACAAACGATAACACAACTCAAACATACAAAAACACAACTAACATTTACAATAACAGAACTAAAAGGCACGATAACAGAGCTAAGACATGCAATAATCGACATAAACGTCAAAACCAGCTGAAACGTACAAATCATAGCTGAAACGTACAATAATCAGCAAAAACATACACAAAATCAGCTAAAACGTAACATAACACAGCTAAAATCAACGATAACACAACTGAAACGTCCAATAACACAGCTAAATGTCCAACACAACTAAACAAACGATAACACGACTTAAACGTACAATAACACAGCAAAAAAAGTACAATATAAGAGAATGTCAATTACACGGCGAAAACGTACAATAACAGCTAAAACGCACAATTACACAGCTAAACATACAATTATTAGATAAAACGGTACAATATCAGCTATAACGTACAACTACAGCTTAAACGTACAATAACACAGGTAAAACGTACAATAACACAGCTCAAACGTACCATACCACAACTTAAACGTACAATAAACAATTAAAACGCACAATATCACAAGGAAACGCACAATAACACAGCTTAAATATTATCAGCTTAACATAAAATAATCAGCTAAATGTACAATAACACACCTTAATCATACAAAAATCATCTAAAACGTACGATAACACAACTAAAACGCACGAAACACGCTTAAAACATACAATAACATAGCTAAAACGTACAATAACATAGCTAAAACGTACAGAAAACATAGTTGAAACGTATAATAGTCAGCTTAAACGTACGAACAACACAGCAAAAAATACAATAATCAGCTCAAACGTACGATAACCACAGCTAAAAACAAGAATACCACAACTAAAACGTAATTAACACAGATAAAATCCACGATAACAAAACTAAAACGCCAGTAATCAGCTAAAATGTACGATAACCTACCACAAACATAAAATGGCACAACTTAAAATCCACGATAACACAAAGTAAAGGTACGATAACACAGGTGAAACGTACATAACAGCAAAAACGTACAAAACACAGCTAAAACGTCAATAACACAACTAAAAAAACGATACACAAAATAAAAGAGGTATACGTACAAACACAGCTAAAACGTACAATCATCAGGTAAAACGCACAAGACACAGCTAAAAGCATAACATTTTTAGATAAAACGTACAATAAACAGCTTAAAAGTACAATAATCAGTTAAAATGTACAAACCCAGTAAAATATACAAAAATCAGCTAAAACGAACAACAACAGCTAAAACGTAAGATAACACGAGGATACAAACGATAACACAACTAAAATTTACAAAACAAAACTGCAACGTCCATAAACACAACTAAAACAAAACGTAAAACGACAAAATACACAGCAAAAAGTACAATAATAGAGAAAACGTCAATTACACGGCGCAACGTACAATAATCAGCAAAACGCACTAACACAGCTAAACATACATATCAGATTAAAAGTACAATACACAGCTAAAAGTACAATAACACAGCTTAAACGTACGATACCACAACTTAAACGTACAATAACACAACTAAAATGTACAAAAACATAGCTGAAACGTACAATAATCAGATGAAACGTACAATAACCAAAGCAAAAACATACAATAATCAGCTAAAACGTACAACAACACAGATAAAATGTCAATAACAGAATTGAAACAAACGATAACACAACTCAAACATACAAAACACAACTAACATTGTACAATAACAGAACTAAAAGGCACGATAACAGAGCTAAGACATGCAATAATCGGCATAAACGTTCAAACAACAGCTGAAACGTACAAAATCATAGCGAAACGTACTAATAATGCAGCAAAAAACATACAAAAATCAGCTCAAAAGTAAGATAACACAGCTAAAATCAACGATAACACAACTGAAACGTCCAATAACACAGCTTAAATGTCCATAACACAACTAAACAAACGATAACACGACTTAAACGTACAATAACACAGCAAAAAAGTACAATAATAAGAGAATGTCAATTACACGGCGCAAACGTACAATAATCAGCTTAAAACGCACAATTACACAGCTAAAACATAACAATTATTAGATAAAACGGTACAATAATCAGCTATAACGTACAACTACAGCTTAAAACGTACAATAACACAGGTAAAACGTACAATAACACAGCTTAAACGTACCATACCACAACTTAAACGTACAATAACACAATTAAAACGCACAATATCACAAGTGAAACGCACAATAACACAGCTTAACATAATTATCAGCTAACATAAATAATCAGCTAAAATGTACAATACACAACCTTAATCATACAAAAATCATCTAAAACGTACGATAACACAACTAAAACGCACGATAACACAGCTTAAACATACAATAACATAGCTAAAACGTACAATACATAGCTAAAACGTACAGAAAACATAGTTGAAACGTATAATAGTCAGCTTAAACGTACGACAACACAGTAAAAAAAATACAATAATCAGCTCAAACGTACGATAACACAGCTAAAACAAAGAATACCACAACTAAAAACGTAATTAACACAGCTTAAATCCACGATAACAAAACTAAAACGCCAGTAATCAGCTAAAATGTACGATAACACTACCACAAACATAAAATGGCACAACTTAAATCCACGATAACACAAGTAAAAGGTACGATAACACAGGTGAAACGTACAATAATCAGCAAAAACGTACAAAAACACAGCTAAAACGTCAATAACACAACTAAAACAAACGATAACAAAACTAAAACGTACAATAATAAGAGGAAACGTACAAAACACAGCTAAAATGTACAATTATCAGGTAAAACGCACAAGAACACAGCTAAAAGCATAACATTTTTAGATAAAACGTACAATAAAACAGCTAAAAAGTACAATAATCAGTTAAAATGTACAATAACCCAGTTAAAATATACAAAAATCAGCTAAAACGAACAACAACAGCTAAAACGTAAGATAACACAGATGATACAAACGATAACACAACTAAAATTTACAAAAACAAACTGAAACGTCCAATAACACAACTAAAACAAACGATAACACGACAAAAACGTACACAGCAAAAAAGTACAATAATAAGACAAAACGTCAATTACACGGCGCAAACGTACAATAATTAGCTAAAACGCACAATTACACAGCTAAAACATACAATTATTAGATAAAATGGTACAATAACACAGCTAAAAAGTACAATAACACAAGTAAAACGCAAGATAACACAAATAAAACGTACAATAACAGAGCTAAAACATACAATAATCAGCTATAACGTACAACTACAGCTAAAACGTACGATACCACAACTTAAACGTACAATAACACAACTAAAATGTACAAAAAACATAGCTGAAACGTACAATAATCAGATGAAACGTACAATAACAAAGCAAAAACATACAATAATCAGCTAAAACGTACGACAACACAGATAAAATGTCAATAAAAGAATTGTAACAAACGATAACACAACTCAAACATACAAAAACACAACTAACATTTACAATAACAGAACTAAAAGGCACGATAACAGAGCTAAGACATGCAATAATCGGCATAAACGTTCAAAAACACAGCTGAAACGTACAAAATCATAGCTGAAACGTACAATAATCAGCTAAAACGCACAATAACACAGCTAAAACATACAATAACACAGCTTAAACAAACGATAACACAACTTAAATTTACAAAAATAGAACTGAAACGCACAATAATCAGCTAAAACGTACAATAACACAGCAAAAACATACAAAAATCAGCTCAAACGTAAGATAACACAGCTAAAATCAACGATAACACAACTGAAACGTCCAATAACACAGCTAAAATGTCCATAAAACAACTAAAACAAACGATAACACGACTAAAACGTACAATAACACAGCAAAAAAGTACAATAATAAGAGAAAACGTCAATTACACGGCGCAAACGTACAATAATCAGCTAAAACCGCACAATTACACAGCTAAAACATACAATTATTAGATAAAACGGTACAATAACACAGCTAAAGAGTACAATAACACAAGTCAAACGCAAGATAACACAAATAAAACGTACAATAACAGAGCTAAAACATACAATAATCAGCTATAACGTACAACTACAGCTAAAACGTACAATAACACAGCTTAAACGTACGATACCACAACTTAAACGTACAATAACACAACTAAAATGTACAAAAACATAGCTGAAACGTACAATGATCAGATGAAACGTACAATAACAAAGCAAAAACATACAATAATCAGCTAAAACGTACGACAACACAGATAAAATGTCAAAAACAGAATTGAAACAAACGATAACACAACTCAAACATACAAAAACACAACTAACATTTACAATAACAGAACTAAAAGGCACGATAACAGAGCTAAGACATGCAATAATCGGCATAAACGTTCAAAAACACAGCTGAAACGTACAAAATCATAGCTGAAACGTACAATAATCAGCAAAAACATACAAAAATCAGCTCAAACGTAAGATAACACAGCTAAAATCAACGATAACACAACTGAAACGTCCAATAACACAGCTAAAATGTCCATAACACAACTAAAACAAACGATAACACGACTTAAACGTACAATAACACAGCAAAAAAAGTACAATAATAAGAGAATGTCAATTACACGGCGAAAACGTACAATAATCAGCTAAAACGCACAATTACACAGCTAAAACATACAATTATTAGATAAAACGGTACAATAATCAGCTATAACGTACAACTACAGCTTAAACATACAATAACACAGGTAAAACGTACAATAACACAGCTTAAACGTACCATACCACAATTTAAACGTACAATAACACAATTAAAACGCACAATATCACAAGTGAAACGCACAATAACACAGCTTAACATAATTATCAGCTAAACATAAAATAATCAGCTAAAATGTACAATAACACACCTTAATCATACAAAAATCATCTAAAACGTATGATAACACAACTAAAACGCACGATAACACAGCTTAAACATACAATAACATAGCTAAAACGTACAATAACATAGCTAAAACGTACAGAAAACATAGTTGAAACGTATAATAGTCAGCTTAAACGTACGACAACACAGTAAAAAAAATACAATAATCAGCTCAAACGTACGATAACACAGCTAAAACAAAGAATACCACAACTAAAACGTAATTAACACAGCTTAAATCCACGATAACAAAACTAAAACGCCAGTAATCAGCTAAAATGTACGATAACACTACCACAAACATAAAATGGCACAACTTAAAATCCACGATAACACAAGTAAAAGGTACGATAACACAGGTGAAACGTACAATAATCAGCAAAAACGTACAAAAACACAGCTAAAACGTCAATAACACAACTAAAACAAACGATAACAAAACTAAAACGTACAATAATAAGAGGAAACGTACAAAACACAGCTAAAATGTACAATATCAGGTAAAACGCACAAGAACACAGCTAAAAGCATAACATTTTTAGATAAAACGTACAATAAAACAGCTAAAAAGTACAATAATCAGTTAAAATGTACAATAACCCAGTTAAAATATACAAAAATCAGCTAAAACGAACAACAACAGCTAAAACGTAAGATAACACAGATGATACAAACGATAACACAACTAAAATTTACAAAAACAAAACTGAAACGTCCAATAACACAACTAAAACAAACGATAACACGACAAAAACGTACACAGCAAAAAAGTACAATAATAAGAGAAAACGTCAATTACACGGCGCAAACGTACAATAATCAGCTAAAACGCACAATTACACAGCTAAAACATACAATTATTAGATAAAATGGTACAATAACACAGCTAAAAAGTACAATAACACAAGTAAAACGCAAGATAACACAAATAAAACGTACAATAACAGAGCTAAAACATACAATAATCAGCTATAACGTACAACTACAGCTAAAACGTACGATACCACAACTTAAACGTACAATAACACAACTAAAATGTACAAAAAACATAGCTGAAACGTACAATAATCAGATGAAACGTACAATAACAAAGCAAAAACATACAATAATCAGCTAAAACGTACGACAACACAGATAAAATGTCAATAAAAGAATTGTAACAAACGATAACACAACTCAAACATACAAAAACACAACTAACATTTACAATAACAGAACTAAAAGGCACGATAACAGAGCTAAGACATGCAATAATCGGCATAAACGTTCAAAAACACAGCTGAAACGTACAAAATCATAGCTGAAACGTACAATAATCAGCTAAAACGCACAATAACACAGCTAAAACATACAATAACACAGCTTAAACAAACGATAACACAACTTAAATTTACAAAAATAGAACTGAAACGCACAATAATCAGCTAAAACGTACAATAACACAGCAAAAACATACAAAAATCAGCTCAAACGTAAGATAACACAGCTAAAATCAACGATAACACAACTGAAACGTCCAATAACACAGCTAAAATGTCCATAAAACAACTAAAACAAACGATAACACGACTAAAACGTACAATAACACAGCAAAAAAGTACAATAATAAGAGAAAACGTCAATTACACGGCGCAAACGTACAATAATCAGCTAAAACGCACAATTACACAGCTAAAACATACAATTATTAGATAAAACGGTACAATAACACAGCTAAAGAGTACAATAACACAAGTCAAACGCAAGATAACACAAATAAAACGTACAATAACAGAGCTAAAACATACAATAATCAGCTATAACGTACAACTACAGCTAAAACGTACAATAACACAGCTTAAACGTACGATACAACAACTTAAACGTACAATAACACAACTAAAATGTACAAAAACATAGCTGAAACGTACAATGATCAGATGAAACGTACAATAACAAAGCAAAAACATACAATAATCAGCTAAAACGTACGACAACACAGATAAAATGTCAATAACAGAATTGAAACAAACGATAACACAACTCAAACATACAAAAACACAACTAACATTTACAATAACAGAACTAAAAGGCACGATAACAGAGCTAAGACATGCAATAATCGGCATAAACGTTCAAAAACACAGCTGAAACGTACAAAATCATAGCTGAAACGTACAATAATCAGCAAAAACATACAAAAATCAGCTCAAACGTAAGATAACACAGCTAAAATCAACGATAACACAACTGAAACGTCCAATAACACAGCTTAAATGTCCATAACACAACTAAAACAAACGATAACACGACTTAAACGTACAATAACACAGCAAAAAAAGTACAATAATAAGAGAATGTCAATTACACGGCGAAAACGTACAATAATCAGCTAAAACGCACAATTACACAGCTAAAACATACAATTATTAGATAAAACGGTACAATAATCAGCTATAACGTACAACTACAGCTTAAACGTACAATAACACAGGTAAAACGTACAATAACACAGCTTAAACGTACCATACCACAACTTTAAACGTACAATAACACAATTAAAACGCACAATATCACAAGTGAAACGCACAATAACACAGCTTAACATAATTATCAGCTAAACATAAAATAATCAGCTAAAATGTACAATAACACACCTTAATCATACAAAAATCATCTAAAACGTACGATAACACAACTAAAACGCACGATAACACAGCTTAAACATACAATAACATAGCTAAAACGTACAATAACATAGCTAAAACGTACAGAAAACATAGTTGAAACGTATAATAGTCAGCTTAAACGTACGACAACACAGTAAAAAAAATACAATAATCAGCTCAAACGTACGATAACACAGCTAAAACAAAGAATACCACAACTAAAACGTAATTAACACAGCTTAAATCCACGATAACAAAACTAAAACGCCAGTAATCAGCTAAAATGTACGATAACACTACCACAAACATAAAATGGCACAACTTAAAATCCACGATAACACAAGTAAAAGGTACGATAACACAGGTGAAACGTACAATAATCAGCAAAAACGTACAAAAACACAGCTAAAACGTCAATAACACAACTAAAACAAACGATAACAAAACTAAAACGTACAATAATAAGAGGAAACGTACAAAACACAGCTAAAATGTACAATTATCAGGTAAAACGCACAAGAACACAGCTAAAAGCATAACATTTTAGATAAAACGTACAATAAAACAGCTAAAAAGTACAATAATCAGTTAAAATGTACAATAACCCAGTTAAAATATACAAAAATCAGCTAAAACGAACAACAACAGCTAAAACGTAAGATAACACAGATGATACAAACGATAACACAACTAAAATTTACAAAAACAAAACTGAAACGTCCAATACACAACTAAAACAAACGATAACACGACAAAAACGTACACAGCAAAAAAAGTACAATAATAAGAGAAAACGTCAATTACACGGCGCAAACGTACAATAATCAGCTAAAACGCACAAGTACACAGCTAAAACATACAATTATTAGATAAAATGGTACAATAACACAGCTAAAAAGTACAATAACACAAGTAAAACGCAAGATAACACAAATAAAACGTACAATAACAGAGCTAAAACATACAATAATCAGCTATAACGTACAACTACAGCTAAAACGTACGATACCACAACTTAAACGTACAATAACACAACTAAAATGTACAAAAAACATAGCTGAAACGTACAATAATCAGATGAAAACGTACATAACAAAGCAAAAACATACAATAATCAGCTAAAACGTACGACAACACAGATAAAATTCAATAAAAGAATTGTAACAAACGATAACACAACTCAAACATACAAAAACACAACTAACATTTACAATAACAGAACTAAAAGGCACGATAACAGAGCTAAGACATGCAATAATCGGCATAAACGTTCAAAAACACAGCTGAAACGTACAAAATCATAGCTGAAACGTACAATAATCAGCTAAAACGCACAATAACACAGCTAAAACATACAATACACAGCTTAAACAAACGATAACACAACTTAAATTTACAAAATAGAAACTGAAACGCACAATAATCAGCTAAAACGTACAATAACACAGCAAAAACATACAAAAATCAGCTCAAACGTAAGATAACACAGCTAAAATCAACGATAACACAACTGAAACGTCCAATAACACAGCTAAAATGTCCATAAAACAACTAAAACAAACGATAACACGACTAAAACGTACATAACACAGCAAAAAAGTACAATAATAGAGAAAAACGTCAATTACACGGCGCAAACGTACAATAATCAGCTACAAAACGCACAATTACACAGCTAAAACATACAATTATTAGATAAAATGGTACAATAACACAGCTAAAAAGTACAATAACACAAGTAAAACGCAAGATAACACAATAAAACGTACAATAACAGAGCTAAAACATACAATAATCAGCTATAACGTACAACTACAGCTAAAACGTAAAAATAACCAGCTTAAACGTACGATACCACAACTTAAAACGTACAATAACACAACTAAAATGTACAAAAAACATAGCTGAACGTACATATCAGATGAAACGTACAATAACAAAGCAAAAACATACAATAATCAGCTAAAACGTACGACAACACAGATAAAATGTCAATAAAAGAATTGTAACAAACGATAACACAACTCAAACATACAAAAACACAACTAACATTTACAATAACAGAACTAAAAGGCACGATAACAGAGCTAAGACATGCAATAATCGGCATAAACGTTCAAAAACACAGCTGAAACGTACAAAATCATAGCTGAAACGTACAATAATCAGCTAAAACGCACAATAACACAGCTAAAACATACAATAACAACAGCTTAAACAAACGATAACACAACTTAAATTTACAAAAATAGAACTGAAACGCACAATAATCAGCTAAAACGTACAATAACACAGCAAAAACATACAAAATCAGCTCAAACGTAAGATAACACAGCTAAAATCAACGATAACACCAACTGAAACGTCCAATAACACAGCTAAAATGTCCATAAAACAACTAAAACAAACGATAACACGACTAAAACGTACAATAACACAGCAAAAAAGTACAATAATAAGAGAAAACGTCAATTACACGGCGCAAACGTACAATAATCAGCTAAAACGCACAATTACACAGCTAAAACATACATTATTAGATAAAACGGTACAATAACACAGCTAAAGAGTACAATAACACAAGTCAAACGCAAGATAACACAAAAAACGTACAATAACAGAGCTAAAACATACAATAATCAGCTATAACGTACAACTACAGCTAAACGTACAATAACACAGCTTAACGTACGATACCACAACTTAAACGTACAATAACACAACTAAATGTACAAAACATAGCTGAAACGTACAATATCAGATGAAACGTACAATAACAAAGCAAAAACATACATATCAGCTAAAACGTACGACAACACAGATAAATGTCAATAACAGAATTGAAACAAACGATAACACAACTCAACATACAAAAACACAACTAACATTTACAATAACAGAACTAAAAGGCACGATAACAGAGCTAAGACATGCAATATCGCATAAACGTTCAAAACACAGCTGAAACGTACAAAATCATAGCTGAAACGTACAATATCAGCAAAACATACAAAATCATCTAAACGTAAGATAACACAGCTAAATCAACGATAACACAACTGAAACGTCCAATAACACAGCTAAAATGTCCATAACACAACTAAAACAAACGATAACACGACCTTAACGTACAATAACACAGCAAAAAAAGTACAAAATAAGAGAATGTTCAATTACACGGCGAAAACGTACAATAATCAGCTAAAACGCACAATTACACAGCTAAAACATACAATTTATTAGATAAACGGTACAATAATCAGCTATAACGTACAACTACAGCTTAAAACGTACAATAACACAGGTTAAAACGTACAATAACACAGCTTAAACGTACCATACCACAACTTAAACGTACAATAACACAATTAAAAACGCACAATATCACAAGTGAAACGCACAATAACCACAGCTTAACATAATTATCAGCTAAACATAAATAATCAGCTAAAATGTACAATAACACACCCTTAATCATACAAAAATCATCTAAAACGTACGATAACACAACTAAAACGCACGCTAACACAGCTTAAACATACAATAACATAGCTAAAACGTACAATAACATAGCTAAAACGTACAGAAACATAGTTGAAAACGTATAATAGTCAGCTTAAACGTACGACAACACAGCAAAAAAATACAATAATCAGCTCAAACGTACGATAACACAGCTAAAACAAAGAATACCACAACTAAAACGTAATTAACACAGCTAAATCCACGATAACAAAACTAAAACGCCAGTAATCAGCTAAAATGTACGATAACACTACCACAAACATAAAATGGCACAACTTAAAATCCACGATAACACAAGGTAAAAGGTACGATAACACAGGTGAAACGTACAATAATCAGCAAAAACGTACAAAAACACAGCTAAAACGTCAATAACACAACTAAAACAAACGATAACAAAACTAAAACGTACAATAATAAGAGGAAACGTACAAAACACAGCTAAAAAGTACAATTATCAGGTAAAACGCACAAGAACACAGCTAAAAGCATAACATTTTTAGATAAAAACGTACAATAAAACAGCTAAAAAGTACAATAATCAGTTAAAATGTACAATAACCCAGTTAAAATATACAAAAATCAGCTAAAACGAACAACAACAGCTAAAACGTAAGATAACACAGATGATACAACGATAACAAAACTAAAATTTACAAAAAAAAACTGAAACGTTCCAATAACACAACTAAATCAAACGATAACACGACAAAAACGTACACAGCAAAAAAAGTACAATAATAAGAGAAAACGTCAATTACACGGCGCAAACGTACATATAATAGCTAAAACGCACAATTACACGCTAAAACATACACTTATTAGATAAAATGGGTACAATAACACAGCTAAAAAGTACAATAACACAAGTAAAACGCAAGATAACACAAATAAAACGTACAATAACAGAGCTAAAACATACAATAATCAGCTATAACGTACAACTACAGCTAAAAATGTACGATACCACAACTTAAACGTACAATAACACAACTAAAATGTACAAAAAACATAGCTGAAACGTACAATAATCAGATGAAACGTACAATAACAAAGCAAAAACATACAATAATCAGCTAAAACGTACGACAACACAGATAAAATGGTCAATAAAAGAATTGTAACAAACGATAACACAACTCAAACATACAAAAACACAACTAACATTTACAATAACAGAACTAAAAGGCACGATAACAGAGCTAAGACATGCAATAATCGGCATAAACGTTCAAAAACACAGCTGAAACGTACAAAATCATAGCTGAAACGTACAATAATCAGCTAAAACGCACAATAACACAGCTAAAACATACAATAACACAGCTTAAACAAACGATAACACAACTTAAATTTACAAAAATAGAACTGAAACGCACAATAATCAGCTAAAACGTACAATAACACAGCAAAAACATACAAAAATCAGCTCAAACGTAAGATAACACAGCTAAAATCAACGATAACACAACTGAAACGTCCAATAACACAGCTAAAATGTCCATAAAACAACTAAAACAAACGATAACACGACTAAAACGTACAATAACACAGCAAAAAAGTACAATAATAAGAGAAAACGTCAATTACACGGCGCAAACGTACAATAATCAGCTAAAACGCACAATTACACAGCTAAAACATACAATTATTAGATAAAACGGTACAATAACACAGCTTAAGAGTACAATAACACAAGTCAAACGCAAGATAACACAAATAAAACGTACAATAATAGAGCTAAAACATACAATAATCAGCTATAACGTACAACTACAGCTAAAACGTACAATAACACAGCTTAAACGTACGATACCACAACTTAAACGTACAATAACACAACTAAAATGTACAAAAACATAGCTGAAACGTACAATAATCAGATGAAACGTACAATAACAAAGCAAAAACATACAATAATCAGCTAAAACGTACGACACACAGATAAAATGTCAATAAAAGAATTGTAACAAACGATAACACAACTCAAACATACAAAAACACAACTAACATTTACAATAACAGAACTAAAAGGCACGATAACAGAGCTAAGACATGCAATAATCGGCATAAACGTTCAAAACACAGCTGAAACGTACAAAATCATAGCTGAAACGTACAATAATCAGCTAAAACGCACAATAACACAGCTAAAACATACAATAACACAGCTTAAACAAACGATAACACAACTTAAATTTACAAAAATAGAACTGAAACGCACAATAATCAGCTAAAACGTACAATAACACAGCAAAAACATACAAAAATCAGCTCAAACGTAAGATACACAGCTAAAATCAACGATAACACAACTGAAACGTCCAATAACACAGCTAAAATGTCCATAAAACAACTAAAACAAACGATAACACGACTAAAACGTACAATAACACAGCAAAAAAGTACAATAATAAGAGAAAACGTCAATTACACGGCGCAAACGTACAATAATCAGCTAAAACGCACAATTACACAGCTAAAACATACAATTATTAGATAAAACGGTACAATAACACAGCTTAAGAGTACAATAACACAAGTCAAACGCAAGATAACACAAATAAAACGTACAATAACTAGAGCTAAAACATACAATAATCAGCTATAACGTACAACTACAGCTAAAACGTACAATAACACAGCTTAAACGTACGATACCACAACTTAAACGTACAATAACACAACTAAAATGTACAAAAACATAGTTGAAACGTACAATAATCAGATGAACGTACAATAACAAAGCAAAACATACAATAATGAGCTAAAACGTACGACAACACAGATAAAATGTCAATAACAGAATTGAAACAAACGATAACACAACTCAAACATACAAAAACACAACTAACATTTACAATAACAGAACTAAAAGGCACGATAACAGAGCTAAGACATGCAATAATCGACATAAACGTTCAAAAACACAGCTGAAACGTACAAAATCATAGCTGAAACGTACAATAATCAGCAAAAACATACAAAAATCAGCTAAAACGTAAGATAACACAGCTAAAATCAACGATAACACAACTGAAACGTCCAATAACACAGCTAAAATTGTCCATACACAACTAAAACAAACGATAACACGACTTAAACGTACAATAACACAGCAAAAAAAGTACAATAATAAGAGAATGTCAATTACACGGCGAAAACGTACAATAATCAGCTAAAACACACAATTACACAGCTAAAACATACAATTATTAGATAAAACGTTACAATAATCAGCTATAACGTACAACTACAGCTTAAACGTACAATAACACAGGTAAAAACGTACAATAACACAGCTTAAACGCACCATACCACAACTTAAACGTACAATAACACAATTAAAACGCACAATATCACAAGTGAAACGCACAATAACACAGCTTAACATAATTATCAGCTAAACATAAAATAATTCAGCTAAAAATGGTACAATAACACACCTTAATCATACAAAAATCATCTAAAACGTACGATAACACAACTAAACGCACGATAACACAGCTTAAACATACAATAACATAGCTAAAACGTACAATAACAGAACTAAAACGTACAGAAAAACATAGTTGAAACGTATAATAGTCAGCTTAAACGTACGACAACACAGCAAAAAAAATACAATAATCAGCTCAACGTACGATACACAGCTAAAACAAAGAATACCACAACTAAAACGTAATTAACACAGCTAAAATCCACGATAACAAAACTAAAACGCCAGAAATCAGCTAAAATGTACGATAACACTACCACAAACATAAAATGGCACAACTTAAAATCCACGATAACACAAGTAAAAGGTACGATAACACAGGTGAAACGTACAATAATCAGCAAAAACGTACAAAAACACAGCTAAAACGTCAATAACACAACTAAAACAAACGATAACAAAACTAAAACGTACAATAATAAGAGGAAACGTACAAAACACAGCTAAAATGTACAATTATCAGGTAAAACGCACAAGAACACAGCTAAAAGCATAACATTTTTAGATAAAACGTACAATAAAACAGCTAAAACGTACAATAATCAGTTAAAATGTACAATAACCCAGTTAAAATATACAAAAATCAGCTAAAACGAACAACAACAGCTAAAACGTAAGATAACACAGATGATACAAACGATAACACAACTAAAATTTACAAAAACAAAACTGAAACGTCCAATAACACAACTAAACAAACGATAACACGACAAAAACGTACACAGCAAAAAAGTACAATAATAAGAGAAAACGTCAATTACACGGCGCAAACGTACAATAATCAGCTAAAACGCACAATTACACAGCTAAAACATACAATTATTAGATAAAATGGTACAATAACACAGCTAAAAAGTACAATAACACAAGTAAAACGCAAGATAACACAAATAAAACGTACAATAACAGAGCTAAAACATACAAAAATCAGCTATAACGTACAACTACAGCTAAAACGTACGATACCACAACTTAAACGTACAATAACACAACTAAAATGTACAAAAAACATAGCTGAAACGTACAATAATCAGATGAAACGTACAATAACAAAGCAAAAACATACAATAATCAGCTACAACGTACGACAACACAGATAAAATGTCAATAAAAGAATTGTAACAAACGATAACACAACTCAAACATACAAAAACACAACTAACATTTACAATAACAGAACTAAAAGGCACGATAACAGAGCTAAGACATGCAATAATCGGCATAAACGTTCAAAAACACAGCTGAAACGTACAAAATCATAGCTGAAACGTACAATAATCAGCTAAAACGCACAATAACACAGCTAAAACATACAATAACACAGCTTAAACAAACGATAACACAACTTAAATTTACAAAAATAGAACTGAAACGCACAATAATCAGCTAAAACGTACAATAACACAGCAAAAACATACAAAAATCAGCTCAAACGTAAGGTAACACAGCCAAAATCAACGATAACACAACTGAAACGTCCAATAACACAGCTAAAATGTCCATAAACAACTAAAACAAACGATAACACGACTAAAACGTACAATAACACAGCAAAAAAGTACAATAATAAAAGAAAACGTCAATTACACGGCGCAAACGTACAATAATCAGCTAAAACGCACAATTACACAGCTAAAACATACAATTATTAGATAAAACGGTACAATAACACAGCTAAAGAGTACAATAACACAAGTCAAACGCAAGATAACACAAATAAAACGTACAATAACAGAGCTAAAACATACAATAATCAGCTATAACGTACAACTACAGCTAAAACGTACAATAACACAGCTTAAACGTACGATACCACAACTTAAACGTACAATAACACAACTAAAATGTACAAAAACATAGCTGAAACGTACAATAATCAGATGAAACGTACAATAACAAAGCAAAAACATACAATAATGAGCTAAAACGTACGACAACACAGATAAAATGTCAATAACAGAATTGAAACAAACGATAACACAACTCAAACATACAAAAACACAACTAGCATTTACAATAACAGAACTAAAAGGCACGATAACAGAGCTAAGACATGCAATAATCGACATAAACGTTCAAAAACACAGCTGAAACGTACAAAATCATAGCTGAAACGTACAATAATCAGCAAAAACATACAAAATCAGCTAAAACGTAACATAACACAGCTAAAATCAACGATAACACAACTGAAACGTCCAATAACACAGCTAAAATGTCCATAACACAACTAAAACAAACGATAACACGACTTAAACGTACAATAACACAGCAAAAAAAGTACAATAATAAGAGAATGTCAATTACACGGCGAAAACGTACAATAATCAGCTAAAACGCACAATTACACAGCTAAAACATACAATTATTAGATAAAACGGTACAATAATCAGCTATAACGTACAACTACAGCTTAAACGTACAATAACACAGGTAAAACGTACAATAACACAGCTCAAACGTACCATACCACAACTTAAACGTACAATAACACAATTAAAACGCACAATATCACAAGTGAAACGCACAATAACACAGCTTAACATAATTATCAGCTTAACATAAAATAATCAGCTACAATGTACAATAACACACCTTAATCATACAAAAATCATCTAAAACGTACGATAACACAACTAAAACGCACGATAACACAGCTTAAACATACAATAACATAGCTAAAACGTACAATAACATAGCTAAAACGTACAGAAAACATAGTTGAAACGTATAATAGTCAGCTTAAACGTACGACAACACAGCAAAAAAAATACAATAATCAGCTCAAACGTACGATAACACAGCTAAAACAAAGAATACCACAACTAAAACGTAATTAACACAGCTAAAATCCACGATAACAAAACTAAAACGCCAGTAATCAGCTAAAATGTACGATAACACTACCACAAACATAAAATGGCACAACTTAAAATCCACGATAACACAAGTAAAAGGTACGATAACACAGGTGAAACGTACAATAACCAGCAAAAACGTACAAAAACACAGCTAAAACGTCAATAACACAACTAAAACAAACGATAACAAAATAATAAGAGTATACGTACAAAACACAGCTAAAACGTACAATCATCAGGTAAAACGCACAAGAACACAGCTAAAAGCATAACATTTTTAGATAAAACGTACAATAAAACAGCTTAAAAGTACAATAATCAGTTAAAATGTACAATACCCAGTTAAAATATACAAAAATCAGCTAAACGAACAACAACAGCTAAAACGTAAGATAACACAGATGATACAAACGATAACACAACTAAAATTTACAAAAACAAAACTGAAACGTCCAATAACACAACTAAAACAAACGATAACACGACAAAAACGTACACAGCAAAAAAGTACAATAATAAGAGAAAACGTCAATTACACGGCGCAAACGTACAATAATCAGCTAAAACGCACAATTACACAGCTAAAACATACAATTATTAGATAAAATGGTACAATAAAACAGCTAAAAAGTACAATAACACAGCTTAAACGTACGATACCACAACTTAAACGTACAATAACACAACTAAAATGTACAAAAACATAGCTGAAACGTACAATAATCAGATGAAACGTACAATAACAAAGCAAAAACATACAATAATGAGCTAAAACGTACGACAACACAGATAAAATGTCAATAACAGAATTGAAACAAACGATAACACAACTCAAACATACAAAAACACAACTAACATTTACAATAACAGAACTAAAAGGCACGATAACAGAGCTAAGACATGCAATAATCGACATAAACGTTCAAAACACAGCTGAAACGTACAAAATCATAGCTGAAACGTACAATAATCAGCAAAAACATACAAAATCAGCTAAAACGTAAGATAACACAGCTAAAATCAACGATAACACAACTGAAACGTCCAATAACACAGCTAAAATGTCCATAACACAACTAAAACAAACGATAACACGACTTAAACGTACAATAACACAGCAAAAAAAGTACAATAATAAGAGAATGTCAATTACACGGCGAAAACGTACAATAATCAGCTAAAACACACAATTACACAGCTAAAACATACAATTATTAGATAAAACGTTACAATAATCAGCTATAACGTACAACTACAGCTTAAACGTACAATAACACAGGTAAAACGTACAATAACACAGCTTAAACGCACCATACCACAACTTAAACGTACAATAACACAATTAAAACGCACAATATCACAAGTGAAACGCACAATAACACAGCTTAACATAATTATCAGCTAAACATAAAATAATCAGCTAAAATGTACAATAACACACCTTAATCATACAAAAATCATCTAAAACGTACGATAACACAACTAAAACGCACGATAACACAGCTTAAACATACAATAACATAGCTAAAACGTACAATAACATAGCTAAAACGTACAGAAAACATAGTTGAAACGTATAATAGTCAGCTTAAACGTACGACAACACAGCAAAAAAATACAATAATCAGCTCAAACGTACGATAACACAGCTAAAACAAAGAATACCACAACTAAAACGTAATTAACACAGCTAAAATCCACGATAACAAAACTAAAACGCCAGAAATCAGCTAAAATGTACGATAACACTACCACAAACATAAAATGGCACAACTTAAAATCCACGATAACACAAGTAAAAGGTACGATAACACAGGTGAAACGTACAATAATCAGCAAAAACGTACAAAAACACAGCTAAAACGTCAATAACACAACTAAAACAAACGATAACAAAACTAAACGTACAATAATAAGAGGAAACGTACAAAACACAGCTAAAATGTACAATTATCAGGTAAAACGCACAAGAACACAGCTAAAAGCATAACATTTTTAGATAAAACGTACAATAAAACAGCTAAAACGTACAATAATCAGTTAAAATGTACAATAACCCAGTTAAAATATACAAAAATCAGCTAAAACGAACAACAACAGCTAAAACGTAAGATAACACAGATGATACAAACGATAACACAACTAAAACTTACAAAAACAAAACTGAAACGTCCAATAACACAACTAAAACAAACGATAACACGACAAAAACGTACACAGCAAAAAAGTACAATAATAAGAGAAAACGTCAATTACACGGCGCAAACGTACAATAATCAGCTAAAACGCACAATTACACAGCTAAAACATACAATTATTAGATAAAATGGTACAATAACACAGCTAAAAAGTACAATAACACAAGTAAAACGCAAGATAACACAAATAAAACGTACAATAACAGAGCTAAAACATACAAAAATCAGCTATAACGTACAACTACAGCTAAAACGTACGATACCACAACTTAAACGTACAATAACACAACTAAAATGTACAAAAAACATAGCTGAAACGTACAATAATCAGATGAAACGTACAATAACAAAGCAAAAACATACAATAATCAGCTACAACGTACGACAACACAGATAAAATGTCAATAAAAGAATTGTAACAAACGATAACACAACTCAAACATACAAAAACACAACTAACATTTACAATAACAGAACTAAAAGGCACGATAACAGAGCTAAGACATGCAATAATCGGCATAAACGTTCAAAAACACAGCTGAAACGTACAAAATCATAGCTGAAACGTACAATAATCAGCTAAAACGCACAATAACACAGCTAAAACATACAATAACACAGCTTAAACAAACGATAACACAACTTAAATTTACAAAAATAGAACTGAAACGCACAATAATCAGCTAAAACGTACAATAACACAGCAAAAACATACAAAAATCAGCTCAAACGTAAGGTAACACAGCCAAAATCAACGATAACACAACTGAAACGTCCAATAACACAGCTAAAATGTCCATAAAACAACTAAAACAAACGATAACACGACTAAAACGTACAATAACACAGCAAAAAAATACAATAATAAAAGAAAACGTCAATTACACGGCGCAAACGTACAATAATCAGCTAAAACGCACAATTACACAGCTAAACATACAATTATTAGATAAAACGGTACAATAACACAGCTAAAGAGTACAATAACACAAGTCAAACGCAAGATAACACAAATAAAACGTACAATAACAGAGCTAAAACATACAATAATCAGCTATAACGTACAACTACAGCTAAAACGTACAATAACACAGCTTAAACGTACGATACCACAACTTAAACGTACAATAACACAACTAAAATGTACAAAAACATAGCTGAAACGTACAATAATCAGATGAACGTACAATAACAAAGCAAAAACATACAATAATGAGCTAAAACGTACGACAACACAGATAAAATGTCAATAACAGAATTGAAACAAACGATAACACAACTCAAACATACAAAAACACAACTAACATTTACAATAACAGAACTAAAAGGCACGATAACAGAGCTAAGACATGCAATAATCGACATAAACGTTCAAAAACACAGCTGAAACGTACAAAATCATAGCTGAAACGTACAATAATCAGCAAAAACATACAAAATCAGCTAAAACGTAACATAACACAGCTAAAATCAACGATAACACAACTGAAACGTCCAATAACACAGCTAAAATGTCCATAACACAACTAAAACAAACGATAACACGACTTAAACGTACAATAACACAGCAAAAAAAGTACAATAATAAGAGAATGTCAATTACACGGCGAAAACGTACAATAATCAGCTAAAACGCACAATTACACAGCTAAAACATACAATTATTAGATAAAACGGTACAATAATCAGCTATAACGTACAACTACAGCTTAAACGTACAATAACACAGGTAAAACGTACAATAACACAGCTCAAACGTACCATACCACAACTTAAACGTACAATAACACAATTAAAACGCACAATATCACAAGTGAAACGCACAATAACACAGCTTAACATAATTATCAGCTTAACATAAAATAATCAGCTACAATGTACAATAACACACCTTAATCATACAAAAATCATCTAAAACGTACGATAACACAACTAAAACGCACGATAACACAGCTTAAACATACAATAACATAGCTAAAACGTACAATAACATAGCTAAAACGTACAGAAAACATAGTTGAAACGTATAATAGTCAGCTTAAACGTACGACAACACAGCAAAAAAAATACAATAATCAGCTCAAACGTACGATAACACAGCTAAAACAAAGAATACCACAACTAAAACGTAATTAACACAGCTAAAATCCACGATAACAAAACTAAAACGCCAGTAATCAGCTAAAATGTACGATAACACTACCACAAACATAAAATGGCACAACTTAAAATCCACGATAACACAAGTAAAAGGTACGATAACACAGGTGAAACGTACAATAACCAGCAAAAACGTACAAAAACACAGCTAAAACGTCAATAACACAACTAAAACAAACGATAACAAAATAATAAGAGTATACGTACAAAACACAGCTAAAACGTACAATCATCAGGTAAAACGCACAAGAACACAGCTAAAAGCATAACATTTTTAGATAAAACGTACAATAAAACAGCTTAAAAGTACAATAATCAGTTAAAATGTACAATAACCCAGTTAAAATATACAAAAATCAGCTAAAACGAACAACAACAGCTAAAACGTAAGATAACACAGATGATACAAACGATAACACAACTAAAATTTACAAAAACAAAACTGAAACGTCCAATAACACAACTAAAACAAACGATAACACGACAAAAACGTACACAGCAAAAAAGTACAATAATAAGAGGAAAACGTCAATTACACGGCGCAAACGTACAATAATCAGCTAAAACGCACAATTACACAGCTAAAAACATACAATTATTAGATAAAATGGTACAATAACACAGCTAAAAAGTACAATAACACAAGTAAAACGCAAGATAACACAAATAAAACGTACAATAACAGAGCTAAAACATACAATAATCAGCTATAAACGTTCAAAAACACAGCTGAAACGTACAAAATCATAGCTGAAACGTACAATAATCAGCTAAAACGCACAATAACACAGCTTAAAACAAACGATAACACAACTTAAATTTACAAAAATAGAACTGAAACGCACAATAATCAGCTTATACGTACAATAACACAGCAAAACATACAAAAATCAGCTAAAAACGTAAGATAACACAGCTAAAATCAACGATAACACAACTGAAACGTCCAATAACACAGCTAAAATGTCCATAACACAACTAAAACAAACGATAACACGACTAAAACGTACAATAACACAGCAAAAAAGTACAATAATAAGAGAAAACGTCAATTACACGGCGCAAACGTACAATAATCAGCTAAAACGCACAACTACAAAGCTAAAACATACAATTATTAGATAAAACGGTACAATAATCAGCTATAACGTACAACTAAAGCTTAAACGTACAATAACACAGGTAAAACGTACAATAACACAGCTTAAACGTACCATACCACAACTTAAACGTACAATAACACAATTAAAACGCACAATATCACAAGTGAAACGCACAATAACACAGCTTACACTGGGCGAAAAATCACCTTTTAGTTTAAATAAAAGGTGATAAAAAGACCATCTTTTGTAAAGCTTTTATTAACTTTTGATCACATATCCAACTTTTTGGAAAGGTGTAAAAATATGATCTTTTGAATACCTTTTGGGAATCACAAATGGCTCACTTTTGGTAGAAACAAAAGGTAACAAAATATTAACTTTTATGAAATCTGAAAGGCAACAAAATGTGATTTTTTTGTGCCAAATCAACATCTTTTGTCTTTCTAAAATACGACATTTTCTATTGTTTAAATACATTTTATACAGTAAATATGACCATATCTAAATCAAAATAACCTGCAAAAAATTACTTTTCTAAAACTTTGAGAACCTTTTGTAAAACACACAATTCTACATTTGGTGTATTTACTTTTTGACCTTCAAAAGATGACCTTTTGTATCTTTTCTGTGAATTTTGTAGACCAAAAGATGATCTTTTGTGACATATTTACATCTTTTGACTCACAAAAAGATGACCTTTTCTAGCCTTTTAGTACATTTTGTACATCAAAAGATGGTCTTTTGTGACATATTTACATCTTTTTACTTACAAAAAGATGACCTTTTCTAGCCTTTTATTACATTTTGTACATCAAAAGATGGTCTTTTGTGACATATTTACATCTTTTGACTCACAAAAAGATGACCTTTTCTAGCCTTTTAGTACATTTTGTACATCAAAAGATGATCTTTTGTGACATATTTACATCTTTTGACTTACAAAAAGATGACCTTTTCTAGCCTTTTAGTACATTTTGTACATCAAAAGATGGTCTTTTGTGACATATTTACATCTTTTGACTCACAAAAAGATGACCTTTTCTAGCCTTTTAGTACATTTTGTACATCAAAAGATGGTCTTTTGTGACATATTTACATCTTTTGACTCACAAAAAGATGACCTTTTCTAGCCTTTTAGTACATTTTGTACATCCAAAAGTTGGTCTTTTGTGACATATTTACATCTTTTGACTCACAAAAAGATGACCTTTTATTAGCCTTTTAGTACATTTTGTACATCAAAATATGGTCTTTTGTGACATATTTACATCTTTTGACTCACAAAAAGATTACCTTTTCTAGCCTTTTAGTACATTTTGTACATCCAAAAGTTGGTCTTTTGTGACATATTTACATCTTTTGACTCACAAAAAGATGACCTTTTCTAGCCTTTTGGTACATTTTGTACATCAAAAGATGGTCTTTTGTGACATATTTACATCTTTTGACTCATAAAAAGATGACCTTTTATTAGCCTTTTAGTACATTTTGTACATCAAAATATGGTCTTTTGTGACATATTTACATCTTTTGACTCACAAAAAGATTACCTTTTCTAGCCTTTTAGTACATTTTGTACATCAAAAGATGGTCTTTTGTGACATATTTACATCTTTTGCCTAACAAAAAGATGACATTTTTTAGCCTTTTAGTACATTTGTACATCAAAATATGATCTTTTGAGACATATTTACATCTTTTGACTCACAAAAAGATGACCTTTTCTAGCCTTTTAGTACATTTTGTACATCAAAAGATGGTCTTTTGTGACATATTTACATCTTTTGCCTAACAAAAAGATGACATTTTTTAGCCTTTTAGTACATTTGTACATCAAAATATGATCTTTTTGAGACATATTTACATCTTTTGACTCACAAAAAGATGACCTTTTCTAGACTTTTAGTACATTTTGTACATCCAAAAGTTGGTCTTTTGTGACATATTTACATCTTTTGCCTAACAAAAAGATGACATTTTTTAGCCTTTTAGTACATTTGTACATCAAAATATGATCTTTTGAGACATATTTACATCTTTTGACTCACAAAAAGATGACCTTTTCTAGCCTTTTAGTACATTTTGTACATCCAAAAGTTGGTCTTTTGTGACATATTTACATCTTTTGCCTAACAAAAAGATGACATTTTTTAGCCTTTTAGTACATTTGTACATCAAAATATGATCTTTTGAGACATATTTACATCTTTTGACTCACAAAAAGATTACCTTTTCTAGCCTTTTAGTACATTTTGTACAGCAAATGATGATCTTTTGTGACATATTTACATCTTTCGACTCATAAAAGATGACCTTTTATTAGCCTTTTAGTACATGTTGTACATCAAAATATTTATTTGCCTTTTAGTACATTTTGTACATTAAAAGTTTATCTTTTGTGACATATTTACATCTTTTGACTCACAAAAAGATGACCTTTTCTAGCCTTTTTGTACATTTTGTACATCAAAATATTGTCTTTTGTGACATATTTACATCTTTTGATTTCAAAATGATGCATTTTTTAGCCTTTCAATACATTTTGTACATCAAAATATGTTTTTTTGACAAACTAACATCATTTGAACAGAAAAGGTACACCAGTTTTAGGTACACCAGTTTTAGCCTTTCAAAACAAATTAAATTCACTCATTCCAAAGACCAACTTTCTTAGAAAAAATCAAAATTGTGTTTTGCAAATCGATGCTTTTGTCGACTTTTCTTATCTCGTATCATCCTTCTTGCACTTTATTAAAAACACATTCAATGAAGTAAATATTTTATTCCAGTTATAATATAAATTGATAACAAACAAAAACGCGTTCGACAACTGAGATTCCCCGAAATAATTTTTTTTTAAAATAACATGATAGATTACTAAGTGTTACTGGTTTTACCGTCCTTAAATATTCAGCTCATGTCCTCAGACAACTGAAGACAATCTTTTTTATGTTTTGTTATAATTGTCCTTATTTGCATCAATCTTTTACTCTTTGGAACAAGTGTCAAGATATTTGTTGTCTTGTATTGCTTTGTATTTCTTAAACTTTTCACTCTGTCAGGAAGGTTGAAGCTTGATAAAGCCATCCTCACACTCCTCGTTTTTTGACATGTACTGTAGGCAGGTTTTAAAACCTTTGCAATTTTTTGTTTCTTTGCATCACCGATGGTAATTTGTTGCAGAGCTGCAAGTCTTCTATTTGATTTCTAAAAAATAAGTTTAAATGTATTCATATTTTCTTTATCGTTGCATAATGTAGTATATTTTTAAAAAGCACTTGAGGATTTTGTGATCTAGAAGAAGACCAGGCCCCAGTCAGTTTCACAGCCATTCACTCAGTTAAGTACATATACTAAACTCAAATATTCCCATTTTTCTCTCATCAAAATTTTCAAAATTTTTAGTTATATAAGACAATGTTTTGTTCAATATGACATACGATATTCAATTTTAATTTTTTAATGTCTTAAAATTAAAATATTTCCTAATTTGATTTGAGTGTACATACAGTTTAGTGAATGATTGTGAAACGGGGGCCAGATATACGACCAGTAAATGCTTCAATGTACATCTATTTGATTTTCATAATCTTGCTTTTAACAGTAAAATAGAGAAAATTGATGAACTATCACATGTTCGTGATGGGTAACTATCACTAAAACCGACCTTCGGCAAGCGAACTTTAAAATTTCTCACACTAGGACTTGCCTAATCGGGATACGATCCTAGGCTGTCAGAGGCACTGTGGTCCGTAAGCGCGCGTTTTAGATCATTCGGCCAAAAAGGCCCTCTTTTTAGACTCCTAAAGAGTTTTAACATACTCGGTTTCAGATAAGTTCTAATACTTACTTCTTTTTTTTTTCTTTCATACAGAACACGTCTTCTCTTTTCAGCATCCAATTTCTTCTTCTTTTTTATGTTTCTTCCTGCTTTTTGGTAGTGAAATACCTCAACATTGTACCTTTAATAAAATAAAAAACTTTATTAAAAAATAAAAATAATTAAATTAAATTAAATTAAATTAAATTAAATTAAATTAAATTAAACTAAATTAAATTAAATTAATTAAATTAAATTAAATTAAATTAAATTAAATCAAATGAATTTAATTTAATTTAATTTGATTTAATTAAATAAGTGATAGGGATCATTTTGAATGAGGATGTTAATAGTCAACAAATACTTTTTTAAATTATCTAGAACGTCAGTTGATCATTTTTTTACAAAGTTGGTTTTTAAATGGCACATCTTATAAAGGAAAAAAAATCATATACTCATTATTTAACTTCAGAACTTTCGCTCTTAAATAAAACTATTTCATTTAAGTAATTTCAGATGTGGTAACCAAAAACCACTTATTTATATAAAAAAAGAAATAAAATAGATTGTGTTAACTTTTTAACACTGATTTAGGAGATGAATACCATTATGTGTGTGTGTGTGCGTGTGTGTGTTTGTGTGTGTTTGTGCTCTTAAGGAATACATTTATAATTTTACCTGGCTATTAGCATCAAGCGCAGTTGTATCTATTTCAATCTCTTCAACTCTATCACTTTCATCACTGCTTATTTTTTCATAAGTTCTTCCATCACAGTCTGTCATAGATTTCATACCCGACATACTTGATTTTAAAATTTTAAGTAACGTGCGTTCTTATCTCTCAAATAAGGGAAAGGAAGTGTCTTTTTTATTTGAGGTTATAAAACTGTTACAGATACATTGGTTAAGGGATGTCTTTATTCATGTTTAGGTTTATGGCACCATTTCACAGTTGGGGGTTTGGCTGTCAGATCTAAGTCCCATCTGTACCTATTATCTGAAAAGTGATTGAGATGACGTAATACTTATCCTCCAAACTTAACATAAACTGAATCTGTGTCTTTTTCATTCCTCAAGGTGTAAATGACAGGTAAAATGTCTTCTGTCATACACTATTCATAAGTATACAATAAGTAGCTTCATAAAAAATTCGAACTAATTCAAGCCACTTGTAAAATAATAAAAATCTATCTTAAAATACACCATCCATTTATATTCAACAAAACTTTATAACAGACTTTTGAATTTTTCCAAAAGAAATATTAAAAATCGCTGCATGAGCCGAATTTGAATACATCTTTTCGTAAAAATTAAAAATTCTGCACATGACACTAGCTTAATTTATCTATTTTTAACCAAGATGAAACATACATTTTACTGAATTTAATATTGTATATTCCCCAGCATTTCTCATTTTCAGTGAATTTCGAAGTCCACACCCTGTTCCATTCTCTCCTTAGACACTTGCAACTTTTGATTTTATAATTGTACTCAAATATTGAAATTTAGTCTACTTTTCCTCATAAGCAAAAGACAAATGGAAAATTAAATTAAGTAATTATTAAAATATGATACGCGTTTTATAACATGAACAACATTTCTCGAGTCAGTTTCTAATAATTATTATATAATTAATATTACTGTATTATTGATGATAAGTAGACATACATCATGCAAGCAAATCTGTGCAGTGGTCTAATTTCTATTAATCTTACCCTTTTTTTGGATTTTGGCACATTATTATATAAAACATTTACTTAAATATAAAATTTAAATTCCTAGTTTTTTTTTGTTTTTTTTTTTAAAATTGATAACAATAACACCGTGAAAATTAAAAATCTTAACTCTCGCATGTTACTACTCTGTCATTCGTAATTAGTATCATGCGATGGCGAATAAATACGCTGTCTTTTCCATTTGCTATAGTGTCATGATAAATAACTTCTTTGTCATGGCTAAAAGAAATACTAATTAGCCATGGCGATTATCTTCATGTCATGTTGAATTATTTCTCTGTCTTTTATGAAGTACTATTCTGTAATGGCGAATTACCACTCTGTCATGGCAAATTACTATTTTGTCATGCCGACTAATTTCTCGGTCATGGTGAACTACTACTTTGTCATGGCGTACTTCTACTCTCGAATGGCGAATTTCTAATCTGTCATGGCAAATAACTACTCTGTCATGGCGATGACTACTCTGTCGTGGCGAATTTCTAATCTGTCATGGCGAATTACTACTCTGTCGTGGCGAATTACTACTCTGTCGTTGCGAATAACTACTCTGTCATGACGAATTCTAATCTGTCATGGCAAATTACTACTCTGCCGTGGTGAATTACTACTCTGTCGTGGCGAATTACTACTCTGTCGTGGCGAATTACTACTCTGTCATGACGAATTCTAATCTGTCAGGGCGAATTACTAACTGTTATGGCTAATTACTATGTCATGACGAATTCTAATCTGTCAGGGCGAATTACTAACGGTGTGTGGCTAATTACTAATCTGTCATGTTGAATTACTTCTCTGTCACAGCGAATTACTACTCTGTCATGGCGAATTACAAATAAGCCATAACGAATTACTACTTGGTAAATTACTACTCTGTCGTGGCGAATTTCTAATCTGTCATTGCGAATTACTACTCTGTCATGGCAAATAACTACTCTGTCATGGCGATGAATACTCTGTCGTGGCGAATTTCTAATCTGTCGTGGCGAATTACTACTCTGTCATGACGAATTCTTATCTGTCAGGGCGAATTACTAACTGTTATGGCTAATTACTAATCTGTCATGTTGAATTACTCCTCTGTCACAGCGAATTACTTCTCTGTCATGGCGAATTACAAATCTGTCATAACGAATTACTACTTGGTGAATTACTACTGGAGAATTTCTAATCTGTTGTGGCGAATTACTACTCTGTCATGACGATTTCTAATCTGTCAGTCCGAATTTCTAACTGTTATGGCTAATTTCTAATCTGTCATGTTGAATACTTTGTTGTCACGGCGAATTACTTCTCTGTCATGGCGAATTACTAATCTGTCATGGCGAATTTTTGTTTGTCATGACGAATTAATACTTTGTCATGGCGAATAACCACGCTGTCATGGCGAATAACCACTCTGTCATAGCGAATAACTAACCGAAGATCTTTGTGAAAACAGGCGAAAACAAGAAAAACGTGAAAATGTTATGTGCGACATATATGATGGAAAAAAATTGGGAAGAATTGAATGGGCTTAAACAGACTTTTTTACTGAACACAGCAATCATGGTCTTATGTTGAATGTAGACTGGTTCCAACTATACAAGTACACAAATTATTAAGTAGGTAGTTGTATTTGCAATCTTCCTACATATGTGCCATTTAAACGGGAAACTATAATTATACATGTAGTTTGAACAATGGGGTGTTAAAGTGTAAAAACAGTTTCTAGGAGGAGTTGGTAAAGAGAATAGTTTCCAAGAGAAGTTAAAATAATGTCGTCAGAATGACGTCGATCGATCCCATGCATAATCTTTTTTGCAACAGCGAAACACATGATCTCAGTGTGGAAAACAAAAAATTACTGTTGGAGGAACATTGCAAATCATCTATAATCAAAATAGAAAATTATAACTGTCCAACTGATGTTGGAAAAATTCCACAAAAATTTTCGACATTATTCGGATCATTTAATGCAGACCAGCTAAAAACGAGACAGTACTGATTTCAATGTATTGCTTAAACAGAATTCTTCAAGAATGTCACTTAAAGTGCCGGAGAAAATTTGTGTTAGCATGCAAAAGGGTGTGTAAGAGATACATAACAGTAGATAGCGCCAAAATTGCCGACAGATTTATGTTGCAGTTTTGTGAAATGTTTGAGCAGTTGTATGGACAGGAATGTGTAACTCCAAACATGCATCTTCATGGACACTTGAACGATTGTTAGATTATGGGCCCGTTTATTCATTTTGGTTATCTTATAGGATACTGGGGCGTACAAAATCAATAAAAAGAGAAATGAGGTTCAGCTTATGAAACAATTTTCAAAAGAGTCATGGGCGAGAGAGGAGCAAGAAGGGAAATACAAGATAAGTGGAGAACTGCAACCATTTTGTAAAAGTCTGCGCAAGGTGAGTCATGACAGAGGGACCCAAGGCGAAATAAACAGGATTCCGAAACCAAGTGTTTTGGCAGTGTCTTCGCGCCTTTCTGCAGTACATGAAGGCATTTTAGACGAGACTGATAAAGAAAAAAAAAACAGAAGTTTATATTTGGCAAAGGAAAGATGGTTTGAAAAACTTCCTGACATATTGCGGAATCATTATGAAAAACCGTTAAAAAGTTGTTAATCAAGTCTGTACGTTCAAAGGGACCTTGCAACGTACATATCAGTTCATAGAATAAAATTCAGATTTGTTATTGTCAAAACAATATACGGACTGCTGTTTTGTTTTGTATCGGATTCCCGTAAGTTTTATTATTTCAATGGAAATCAATTACCTTAATATATATTTTAGGGGTAGTGCACAGTAAATTTTTATGTATCTATCCCAATTCTACGGTGGCACAGAGGTGACATGAAATATATTTTTCATATTACGTGCGCACGTATGAACCTATTACGTGTGCACGTATTACCTTTTACGTGCGCACGAAGTAACCAATACATGTGCACGTATAACTAATAGGTAATACGTACGCACGTAATAGGTTAACTAATACGTGCGCACGTTTTACCTATTAGTAATAGGTAATACCTGCGCACGTAAAAGGTTACTACGTGCACACGTATTGGTAAGTACGTGCATGCGCACGAAATAGGTATTACGTGCGCACGTAAGAGGTAATACGTGCGCACGTAATAGGAATAATATATTTCATGTAACCTCTGTGCCACCATACAATTCACTTATAACAGCAATCAAAAATAAACTTAGAAAATAATCATAAGTTTCTTTTTTTAAATATTTTTTATTTGCATATACATGTATAATTAAATTTGCCTATACTTAAACAAAACTATTAAACATTGCAGGAATTGAAGCATTTGAGGTTTTTAAAGAGTGTTTGACTAAATAAGAGAAAGAAAGAGAGAGAGATACTCAGTGTATAGTTTAATTACAGTATCTTACAGTATCTGTTGGTTATTGAAACTAAAACATCATTTTTCATATTCGATTTGAAAATGTCCAATCATCATCATCATCATCATCTCAATAATATAAACCATATTAGGTAGACGACAATTTGTACAGTGACAGGGTACATATTGTCGTCGGGCATCTGATATTTATCGATGTGCTACAATATGTTCAGAGCGACAATATATACTGTCACAAATCACCTCAAACAACTGTCTCAGATAAATAAGAAACTATGAAACTTAATTAATATTTTAAATTGTCACTTAAAAAGTTCCTTCTAGGTTAAGGCTTTCAATGATTTCTATTTCTGTTGAACATATTTAATGCATTTCAAGAGCCCTGGTTTAAGTATCTCAGGATAAAACTTAAGTAAAGTTATTAATTTCAATTTCGGATTTATAAGTTTACTATAACCTATTTTCCCATCTTTTTTTTAAAAAAAAAACAACACACAATCATACAAGACTGAATTAATACTGAATAAAATGTAATAAATACTTTGGTAGAATTATTTGAGGGGTAAGTTACATTATATATAATTACAAAAAAATAGTTTGAAGTTTTCGAAAAATTAAGATTCACTTCTCATCAGTTTTTACGTACTTTGATTTATTTTATTTTTTTTTTTTAATTTTGTCAGATAAGGTTCAGTTATTTCAGTTTAAAACTGGTCAGAATTGGATAAATCCTCAGTCATGTTAAATTGGTCAGTTTTTAATGTTAAGTTACACCACAGGAGATGGCCTATTGATTTTTTTAATTGTCCTGAAAGGTATCAGTTTAATGTAGCAGAAAATTGCCATTTCTCCACTCCTTTTTGAAAATCCGGGCTTGTCTATAAGGTGTAAAAGTTAAACGATGTTTATTTGTGGTGTAATGGGGGGGGGGGGCAAAAAGGAAAAAAAAAAAACGCAGGTTAAATTTGTTTATAGCCCTAGACCATTGTTACAAATAATCATTTTATCTTTCTTTCAAGAAATGAAATTCAATTAAATTTCCAATTATTTTTCTTATGGATGTATCAAAGTTGATGCTACAAATTAAAGAGAGGAGGGAATTCTAACTTTTAACATTTCTCTGTCAGTAATGATCACAGCAAGACATTTATTTTAATGGCTAAGTAAATCTGATATAATTCGATAAGTTTAAGTTTTTCTTTTTTAGTAATGGAACAACAAACGGAATTGTGTTCACCTTGACCAAATTAATATTTAAAATTTATGCTAAATGTCATGAGTAGTAAGACCGTTTACTGCTACTATACGCAAGAGCATACATGTACAATCTCGCATCTAGCATGGAAATTACGACAACAATTAAATCGGAACCCGTCAAAATTTATTTTATCTCCGATAACCGGGTGTTATATACCAAACAATCGGGAGTTGCCTATAGTTATCCACATCTAGCACAAATTTACTGTAGTCCCTCTCGATCTAGAGCGTCACCCTTGAGAGCAGGAAGTGCAATCTTGAGCCTCATTCGGATCATACATACGACTCTAAAATCTTCGATACTGCTTCCTAACCTAGCGTTAGGCATTTAGAGGACAGAGTATCAACTTGTTCACCTGATATTAGGATAGCGGACTGGGAAGCTGTGTGTTTTTGTGCGGCCTACTGACTGGGTGAGCTAGCAGCTTAACAAAAAGTCGCCCAGGGTACGCGGTAGTAAAAGGCAGACTATAATTAACTCCTATACTTCTAAGATTTATAATCTTGCTCTCGTTGGGTGAAAATTTTCCTATGCGACACTTATCAACATTACACATTACAACAACAACAACAACATTTCTCTCCAAATCTTAAACAGCTGTATATGTATTTGGCAATGCTGATAGTGTGCTTATCTGGGGATTGTTTATATGTTTAGATGTTTATTTGTAGTTTTCAAAAAAAAAAAATCTGTTTAACGTGATTGCAGTTTTTTAAAAATGATAATATACATAGCATAATTCAGGTGGATAAACCAAAATAAAGTTAACTAGGAAACGGAACGGCAAACTGACCATTATATTCTGTTTTATATATTTATGCGCCACCATACGACTTTATAGTAAAATCCTAGTGTATTGTCTCTTCGCACTTTAATAAAAAAAATGCTTTGATTTCGCGCTAGTACATGGCAAATCAAAACACATGAACGTATTCCTAGATTACTCCATAAATATAAAATAGCATTGCTTTCGTGGCGAAAAGCTGAAAAATTGTTAAAAAATATAACAACTCCAACCACGACCATGAAATTGACATATATAAAAAGGTGTAGAAATTTCACATTTTGAGTTACATCAAAGGTAAAAACAGGTAAAAAAAGATGACATTTTGAGTTAATCGACATGTGTAAAAAGGTGTCGAAATTTGACATTTTGATTTATATCAAAGGTAATAACAGGTGAAAAAAGATTACACTTTGTGTTAGTCGACATGTGTAAAAAGGTGTCGAAATTTGACATTTTGAGTTCTATCAAAGGAAATAACAGGTGAAAAAAGATGACATTTTGAGTTAATCGACATGTATAAAAAGGTGTCGAAATTTGACATTTTGACTTATATCAAAGGTAATAACAGGTGAAAAAAGATGACATTTTGAGTTAATCGACATGTATAAAAAGGTGTCGAAATTTGACATTTTGAGTTCTATCAAAGGTCATAACAGGTGAAAAAAGATGACATTTTGAGTTAATCGACATGTTTAAAGAGGTGTCGAAATTTGACATTTTGACTTATATCAAAGGTTAAAAGAGGTGAAAAAAGATGACATTTTGAGTTAATCGACATGTATAAAAAGGTGTCGAAATTTAACATTTTGACTTATATCAAAGGTAATAACAGGTGAAAAAAGATGACATTTTGAGTTAATCGACATGTATAAAAAGGTGTCGAAATTTGACATTTTGAGTTCTATCAAAGGTAATAACAGGTGAAAAAAGATGACATTTTGAGTTAATCGACATGTATAAAGAGGTGTCGAAATTTGACATTTTGAGTTCTATCAAAGGTAATAACAGGTGAAAAAAAATGACATTTTGAGTTAATCGACATGTATAAAAAGGTGTCGAAATTTGACATTTTGAGTTCTATCAAAGGTAATAACAGGTGAAAAAAGATGACATTTTGAGTTAATCGACACGTATAAAAAGGTGTCGAAATTTGACATTTTGAGTTCTATCAAAGGTAATAACAGGTGAAAAAAGATGACATTTTGAGTTAATCGACATGTATAAAGAGATGTCGAAATTTGACATTTTGAGTTCTATCAACTAGATGACATTTTGAGTTAGTCGACATGTATTTAAAGGTGTAGAAATTTGACATTTTGACTTATATCAAAGGTTAAAAGAGGTGAAAAAAGATGACATTTTGAGTTAATCGACATGTATAAAAGGTGTAAAAATGTAAAATTCATATGCATTTAGAAGTTTTAGACAAAACAAAAGTGTAATAATAGGGACTGTTATCTTTTGACAGTATACAAAAAGTTTTGGAATTTCACCTTTTGACAATGTCAAAAGATGAAATATTACCTTTTGAATCTTCCGTACAATTCAAAATATGAAAGACGATATTTTGTGAAACGAAAGGTATAGGAAAGGTTGACTTGTCAAAGGGTTGAACTTTCCAATACCTGTTGGGAATAATAAAAGATGTATAAAAGGTGATTTTTCGCCCAGTGTTAACATAATTATCAGTTTAACATAAAATAATCAGCTATAATGTACAATAACAAACCTTAATCATATATAATAACAAAACAAAAACATACAATAATCAGTTAAAACGTACGACAACACAGATAAAATGTCAATAAAAGAATTGTAACAAACGATAACACAACTCAAACATACAAAAACACAACTAACATTTACAATAACAGAACTAAAAGGCACGATAACAGAGCTAAGACATGCAATAATCGGCATAAACGTTCAAAAACACAGCTGAAACGTACAAAATCATAGCTGAAACGTACAATAATCAGCTAAAACGCACAATAACACAGCTTAAACAAACGATAACACAACTTAAATTTACAAAAATAGAACTGAAATGCACAATAATCAGCTTAAACGTACAATAACACAGCAAAAACATACAAAAATCAGCTAAAAACGTAAGATAACACAGCTAAAATCAACGATAACACAACTGAAACGTCCAATAACACAGCTAAAATGTCCATAACACAACTAAAACAAACGATAACACGACTAAAACGTACAATAACACAGCAAAAAAGTACAATAATAAGAGAAAACGTCAATTACACGGCGCAAACATACAATAATCAGCTAAAACGCACAACTACAAAGCTAAAACATACAATTATTAGATAAAACGGTACAATAATCAGCTATGACGTACAACTACAGCTTAAACGTACAATAACACAGGTAAAACGTACAATAACACAGCTTAAACGTACCATACCACAACTTAAACGTACAATAACACAATTAAAACGCACAATATCACAAGTGAAACGCACAATAACACAGCTTAACATAATTATCAGCTTAACATAAAATAATCAGCTACAATGTACAATAACAAACCTGAATCATACAAAAATCATCTTACTTTAACTTTAACCTTTATTCAAAATTTGATTTTTGGTGAGGGTGTATCTGCCTTTTGAGCTCTTGTTAGAACGTTTCTGCCCCTCTAGGGTTCTTGCAATTTTCACCAAATCTTCTACTTGGATAGCGAAATCTGTGAAAGAAAGGCCTAGATGGGAAAAGCGTCTGGCACCAGAAACGCTACTTCAAACTTAACCTTTATTAATTTCATTTTTCGTGAGGGGGTATCTTCCTTCTGAGCTCTTGTTGGAATTGTTCTACCCCTCTAGGGTTCTTGCAATTTTCATCAAATCTTCTACTTGGATAGCGAAATCTGTGACAGAAAGGCCTTGATGGGAAAAGCGTCTGGCACCAGAAACGCTACTTTAACCTTAACCTTTATTAATTTCATTTTTCGTGAGGGGTTATCTTCCTTCTGAGCTCCTGTTAGAATTGTTCTACCCCTCTAGGGTTCTTGCAATTTTCTCCAAATCTTCTACTTGGATAGCTGAATCTGAGACTGAAAGGCCTAGATGGGAAAAGGCGTCTGACACCAGATACGCTACTTCAACCTTAACCTTTATTCAAAATTTGATTTTTCGTGAGGGGGTATCTGCTTTCTGAGCTCTTGTTCGAACTGTTCTACCCCTTTAGGGTTGTTGAAACTTTCAACAATTCTTCTACTTGGATATCGAAATCTGTGACAGAAAGGCCTAGATGGGAAAAGCGTCTGGCACCAGAAACGCTACTTCAAACTTAACCTTTATTAATTTCATTTTTCGTGAGGGGTTATCTTCCTTCTGAGCTCTTGTTCGAATTGTTGTACCCCTTAAGGGTTGTTGAAACTTTCAACAGTTCTTCTTCTTGGATAGCCAAATCTGTGACAGAAAGGCCTAGATGAAGAAAAGCGTTAAACGCCAGATACGCCACTTCAACCTTAACCTTTATTGAAAATTTCATTTTTGTGAGGGGGTATCTGCCTTCCGAGCTCTTGTTAGAACTGTAATACCCCTCTAGGCTAATTGAAATTTTCCCCAAATCTTTTACTTGATAGCTGAATCTGTGACAGAAAGGCCTAGATGGGAAAAGCGTCTGACACCAGATACGCTACTTCAACCTTAACATTTATTTAAAATTTCATTTTTCGTGAGGGGTTATCTGCCTTCTGAGCTCTTGTTAGAACCGTTCTACCCTTCTAGCGTTGTTGAACTTTTCCCCAAATCTTACTTCGATAGCTAAATATGTGACAGAAAGGTCTAGATGGGGAAAAGCGTCTGACGCCAGATACGCTACTTCAACCTTAACTTTTATTGAAAATTTCATTTTTCGTGAGGGGGTTTCTGCGTTCTGAGCTCTTGTTCGAACTGTTCTACCCCTCTAGGGTTAATGAAATTTTCATCAAATCTTCTACTTGGGGAGCAAAATCTGTGACAGAAAGGCCTAGTTGGGAAAAGCGTCTGACACCAGATACGCTATTTCAACCTTAACCTTTATTAAAAATTTCATTTTTCGTGAGGGGGTATCTTTCTTCTGAGCTCTAGTTAGAACCGTTCTTCCCCTCTAGGGTTGTTGAAATTTTCACCAAATCTTCTACTTGGATAGCTGAATCTTTTACAGAAAGGCCTAGATGGGGAAAAGCGTCTGACACCAGATACGCTATTTCAACCTTAACCTTTATTCAAAATTTCATTTTTCGTGAGGGGGTATCTTTCTTCTGAGCTCTAGTTAGAACCGTTCTACCCCTCTAGGGTTGTTGAAATATTCTCCAAATCTTCTACTTGGATAGCTGAATCTGTGACAGAAAGGCCTAGATGAAGAAAAGCGTTTAACGCCAGATACGCTACTTCAACCTTAACCTTTATTCAAAATTTGATTTTTCGTGAGGGGGTATCTGCCTTCTGAGCTCTTGTTCGAACTGTTTTACCGCTTTAGGGTTGTTGAAACTTTCAACTGTTCTTCTAATTGGATAGCTAAATCTGTGACAGAAAGGCCTAGATGAAGAAAAGCGTTTAACGCCAGATACGCTACTTCAACCTTAACCTTTATGGAAAATTTCATTTTTGTGAGGGGGTATCTGCCTTCTGAGCTCTTGTTAGAACTATTATACCCCTCTAGGGTTCTTGAAATTTTCCCCGAATCTTTCACTTTGATAGCTGAATCTGTGACAGAAAGGCCTAGATGAAGAAAAGCGTTTAACGCCAGATACGCTACTTCAACCTTAACCTTTATGGAAAATTTCATTTTTGTGAGGGGGTATCTGCCTTCTGAGCTCTTGTTAGAACTATTATACCCCTCTAGGGTTCTTGAAATTTTCCCCGAATCTTTCACTTTGATAGCTAAATCTTTGACAGAAAGGCCTAGATGGGGAAAAGCGTCTGACACCAGATACGCTACTTCAACCTTAACCTTTATTCAAAATTTCATTTTTCGGGAAGGGGGATCTGCCTTCTGAGCTTTTGTTAGAACTGTTTTACCCGTTTGGGGTTCTTTAAGTTTTTACCAAATCTTCTACTTGGATAGCTGAATTTGTGACAGAAAGGCATAGATGGGAAAAGCGTCTGACGCCAGATACGCCACTTCAACCTTAACCTTTATTCAAAATTTGATTTTTGATGAGGGGGTATCTTCCTTCTGAGCTCTTGTTAGAACCGTTGTACCCCTCTAGGGTTGTTGAAATTTTCACCAAATCTTCTACTTAGATAGCTGAATCTGTGACAGAAAGGCCTAGATGAAGAAAAGCGTTTAACTTCAACCTTAACCTTTATTGAAAATTTCATTTTTGTGAGGGGGTATCTTTCTTCTGAGCTCTAGTTAGAACCGTTCTACCCCTCTAGGGTTCTTGAAATTTTCCCAAATCTTTTACTTTGATAGCGAAATCTGCGACAGAAAGGCCTAGATGGGAAAAGCGTCTGGCACCAGATACGCTACTTCAACCTTAACCTTTATTCAAAATTTGATTTTTCGTGAGGGGGTATCTGCCTTCTGAGCTCTTGTTCGAACTGTTCTACCGCTTTAGGGTTGTTGGAACTTTCTATTGTTCTTCTAATTGGATAGCTGAATCTGTGACAGAAAGGCCTAGATGAAGAAAAGCGTTTAACGCCAGATACGCTACTTCAACCTTAACCTTTATTGAAAATTTCATTTTTGTGAGGGGGTATCTGCCTTCTGAGCTCTTGTTAGAACTGTTATACCCCTCTAGGGTTCTTGAAATTTTCCCCAAATCTTTTACTTTGATAGCTGAATCTGTGACAGAAAGGCCTAGATGAAGAAAAGCGTTCAACGCCAGATACGCTACTTCAACCTTAACCTTTATTGAAAATTTCATTTTTGTGAGGGGGTATCTGCCTTCTGAGCTCTTGTTAGAACTGTAATACCCCTCTAGGGATCTTGAAATTTTCCCCAAATCTTTTACTTTGATAGCTGAATTTTTGACAGAAAGGCCTAGATGGGAAAAGCGTCTGGCACCAGATACGCTATTTCAACCTTAACCTTTATTAAAAATTTGATTTTTCGTGAGGGGGTATCTGCCTTCTGAGCTCTTGTTAGAACCGTTCTACCCTTCTAGGGTTGTTGAACTTTTCCCCAAATCTTACTTCGATAGCTTAATATGTGACAGAAAGGTCTAGATGGGGAAAAGCGTCTGACGCCAGATACGCTATTTCAACCTTAACCTTTATTAAAAATTTCATTTTTCGTGAGGGGGAATCTTTCTTCTGAGCTCTAGTTAGAACCGTTCTACCCCTCTAGGGTTGTTGAAATTTTCACCAAATCTTCTACTTGGATAGCTGAATCTGTGACAGAAAGGCCTAGATGAAGAAAAGCGTTTAACTTCAACCTTAACCTTTATTGAAAATTTCATTTTTGTGAGGGGGTATCTGCCTTCTGAGCTCTTGTTAGAACTGTTATACCCCTCTAGGGTTCTTGAAATTTTCCCCAAATCTTTAACTTTGATAGCTGAATCTTTGACAGAAAGGCCTAGATGAAGAAAAGCGTCTGGCACCAGATACCCTATTTCAACCTTAACCTTTATTCAAAATTTCATTTTTCGTGAGGGGGTATCTTTCTTCTGAGCTCTAGTTAGAACCATTCTACCCCTCTAGGGTTGTTGAAATTTTCACCAAATCTTCTACTTGGATAGCTGAATCTGTGACAGAAAGGCCTAGATGAAGAAAAGCGTTTAACTTCAACCTTAACCTTTATTGAAAATTTCATTTTGTGAGGGGGTATCTTTCTTCTGAGCTCTAGATAGAACCGTTCTACCCCTCTAGGGTTCTTGAAATTTTCCCAAATCTTTTACTTTGATAGCTGAATCTGTGACAAAAAGGCCTAGATGGGGAAAAGCGTCTGACGCCAGATACGCTACTTCAACCTTAACCTTTATTGAAAATTTCATTTTTCGTGAGGGGGTATCTGCGTTCTGAGCTCTTGTTCGAACTGTTCTACCCCTCTAGGTTTGATGAAATTTTCACCAAATCTTCTTCTTGGATAGCGAAATCTGCGACAGAAAGGCCTAGATGGGAAAAGCGTCTGGCACCAGATACGCTATTTCAACCTTAACCTTTATTAAAAATTTGATTTTTCGTGAGGGGGAATCTGCCTTCTGAGCTCTTGTTCGAACTGTTCTACCGCTTTAGGGTTGTTGGAACTTTCAACTGTTCTTCTAATTAGATAGCTGAATCTGTGACAGAAAGGCCTAGATGAAGAAAAGCGTTTAACGCCAGATACGCTACTTCAACCTTAACCTTTATTGAAAATTTCATTTTTGTGAGGGGGTATCTGCCTTCTGAGCTCTTGTTAGAACTGTTATACCCCTCTAGGGTTCTTGAAATTTTCCCCAAGTCTTTTACTTTGATAGCTGAATCTGTGACAGAAAGGCCTAGATGAAGAAAAGCGTTTAACGCCAGATACGCTACTTCAACCTTAACCTTTATTGAAAATTTCATTTTTGTGAGGGGGTATCTGCCTTCTGAGCTCTTGTTAGAACTGTAATACCCCTCTAGGGTTCTTGAAATTTTCCCCAAATCTTTTACTTTGATAGCTGAATTTTTGACAGAAAGGCCCAGATGGGAAAAGCGTCTGGCACCAGATACGCTACTTCAACCTTAACCTTTATTAAAAATTTGATTTTTCGTAAGGGGGTATCTGCCTTCTGAGCTCTTGTTAGAACCGTTCTACCCTTCTAGGGTTGTTGAACTTTTCCCCAAATCTTACTTCGATAGCTTAATATGTGACAGAAAGGTCTAGATGGGGAAAAGCGTCTGACGCCAGATACCATATTTCAACCTTAACCTTTATTAAAAATTTCATTTTCGTGAGGGGGTATCTTTCTTCTGAGCTCTAGTTAGAACCGTTCTACCCCTCTAGGGTTGTTGAAATTTTCACCAAATCTTCTACTTGGATAGCTGAATCTGTGACAGAAAGGCCTAGATGAAGAAAAGCGTTTAACTTCAACCTTAACCTTTATTGAAAATTTCATTTTTGTGAGGGGTTATCTGCCTTCTGAACTCTTGTTAGAACCGTTCTACCCTTCTAGGGTTGTTGAACTTTTCCCCAAATCTTACTTCGATAGCTAAATATGTGACAGAAAGGTCTAGATGGGGAAAAGAGTCTGACGCCAGATACGCTACTTCAACCTTAACCTTTATTGAAACTTTCATTTTTCGTGAGGGGTTTCTGCGTTCTGAGCTCTTGTTCGAACTGTTCTACCCCTCTAGGTTTGATGAAATTTTCTGCAAATCTTTTACTTGGATAGCGAAATCTGTGATAGAAAGGCCTAGATGGGAAAAGCGTCTGGCACCAGATACGCTATTTCAACCTTAACCTTTATTAAAAATTTCATTTTTCGTGAGGGGGAATCTTTCTTCTGAGCTCTAGTTAGAACCGTTCTACCCCTCTAGGGTTGTTGAAATTTTCACCAAATCTTCTACTTGGATAGCTGAATCTGTGACAGAAAGGCCTAGATGAAGAAAAGCGTTTAACTTCAACCTTAACCTTTATTGAAAATTTCATTTTTGTGAGGGGGTATCTGCCTTCTGAGCTCTTGTTAGAACTGTTATACCCCTCTAGGGTTCTTGAAATTTTCCCCAAATCTTTAACTTTGATAGATGAATCTTTGACAGAAAGGCCTAGATGGGGAAAAGCGTCTGACACCAGATACGCTACTTCAACCTTAACCTTTATTTAAAATTTCATTTTTCGTGAGGGGTTATCTGCCTTCTGAACTCTTGTTAGAACCGTTCTACCCTTCTAGGGTTATTGAACTTTTCCCCCAATCTTACTTCGATAGCTAAATATGTGACAGAAAGGTCTAGATGGGGAAAAGAGTCTGACGCCAGATACGCTACTTCAACCTTAACCTTTATTGAAACTTTCATTTTTCGTGAGGGGGTTTCTGCGTTCTGAGCTCTTGTTCGAACTGTTCTACCCCTCTAGGTTTGATGAAATTTTCACCAAATCTTTTACTTGGATAGCGAAATCTGTGATAGAAAGGCCTAGATGGGAAAAGCGTCTGGCACCAGATACCCTATTTCAACCTTAACCTTTATTAAAAATTTCATTTTTCGTGAGGGGGTATCTTTCTTCTGAGCTCTAGTTAGAACCGTTCTACCCCTCTAGGGTGTTTGAAATTTTCACCAAATCTTCTACTTGGATAGCTGAATCTGTGACAGAAAGGCCTAGATGAAGAAAAGCGTTTAACTTCAACCTTAACCTTTATTGAAAATTTCATTTTTGTGAGGGGGTATCTTTCTTCTGAGCTCTAGATAGAACCGTTCTACCCCTCTAGGGTTCTTGAAATTTTCCCAAATCTTTTACTTTGATAGCTGAATCTGTGACAAAAAGGCCTAGATGGGGAAAAGCGTCTGACGCCAGATACGCTACTTCAACCTTAACCTTTATTGAAAATTTCATTTTTCGTGAGGGGGTATCTGCGTTCTGAGCTCTTGTTCGAACTGTTCTACCCCTCTAGGTTTGATGAAATTTTCACCAAATCTTCTTCTTGGATAGCGAAATCTGCGACAGAAAGGCCTAGATGGGAAAAGCGTCTGGCACCAGATACGCTACTTCAACCTTAACCTTTATTCAAAATTTGATTTTTCGTGAGGGGGAATCTGCCTTCTGAGCTCTTGTTCGAACTGTTCTACCGCTTTAGGGTTGTTGGAACTTTCAACTGTTCTTCTAATTAGATAGCTGAATCTGTGACAGAAAGGCCTAGATGAAGAAAAGCGTTTAACGCCAGATACGCTACTTCAACCTTAACCTTTATTGAAAATTTCATTTTTGTGAGGGGGTATCTGCCTTCTGAGCTCTTGTTAGAACTGTTATTCCCCTCTAGGGTTCTTGAAATTTTCCCCAAGTCTTTTACTTTGATAGCTGAATCTGTGACAGAAAGGCCTAGATGAAGAAAAGCGTTTAACGCCAGATACGCTACTTCAACCTTAACCTTTATTGAAAATTTCATTTTTGTGAGGGGGTATCTGCCTTCTGAGCTCTTGTTAGAACTGTAATACCCCTCTAGGGTTCTTGAAATTTTCCCCAAATCTTTTACTTTGATAGCTGAATTTTTGACAGAAAGGCCTAGATGGGAAAAGCGTCTGGCACCAGATACGCTACTTCAACCTTAACCTTTATTAAAAATTTGATTTTTCGTAAGGGGGTATCTGCCTTCTGAGCTCTTGTTAGAACCGTTCTACCCTTCTAGGGTTGTTGAACTTTTCCCCAAATCTTACTTCGATAGCTTAATATGTGACAGAAAGGTCTAGATGGGGAAAAGCGTCTGACGCCAGATACCATATTTCAACCTTAACCTTTATTAAAAATTTCATTTTTCGTGAGGGGGTATCTTTCTTCTGAGCTCTAGTTAGAACCGTTCTACCCCTCTAGGGTTGTTGAAATTTTCACCAAATCTTCTACTTTGATAGCTGAATCTGTGACAGAAAGGCCTAGATGAAGAAAAGCGTTTAACTTCAACCTTAACCTTTATTGAAAATTTCATTTTTGTGAGGGGTTATCTGCCTTCTGAACTCTTGTTAGAACCGTTCTACCCTTCTAGGGTTGTTGAACTTTTCCCCAAATCTTACTTCGATAGCTAAATATGTGACAGAAAGGTCTAGATGGGGAAAAGAGTCTGACGCCAGATACGCTACTTCAACCTTAACCTTTATTGAAACTTTCATTTTTCGTGAGGGGCTTCTGCGTTCTGAGCTCTTGGTCGAACTGTTATACCCTTCTAGGTTTGATGAAATTTTCTGCAAATCTTTTACTTGGATAGCGAAATCTGTGATAGAAAGGCCTAGATGGGAAAAGCGTCTGGCACCAGATACGCTATTTCAACCTTAACCTTATTAAAAATTTCATTTTTCGTGAGGGGGAATCTTTCTTCTGAGCTCTAGTTAGAACCGTTCTACCCCTCTAGGGTTGTTGAAATTTTCACCAAATCTTCTACTTGGATAGCTGAATCTGTGACAGAAAGGCCTAGATGAAGAAAAGCGTTTAACTTCAACCTTAACCTTTATTGAAAATTTCATTTTTGTGAGGGGTTATCTGCCTTCTGAACTCTTGTTAGAACCGTTCTACCCTTCTAGGGTTGTTGAACTTTTCCCCAAATCTTACTTCGATAGCTAAATATGTGACAGAAAGGTCTAGATGGGGAAAAGAGTCTGACGCCAGATACGCTACTTCAACCTTAACCTTTATTGAAACTTTCATTTTTCGTGAGGGGTTTCTGCGTTCTGAGCTCTTGTTCGAAACTGTTCTACCCCTCTAGGTTTGATGAAATTTTCTGCAAATCTTTTACTTGGATAGCGAAATCTGTGATAGAAAGGCCTAGATGGGAAAAGCGTCTGGCACCAGATACGCTATTTCAACCTTAACCTTTATTAAAAATTTCATTTTTCGTGAGGGGGAATCTTTCTTCTGAGCTCTAGTTAGAACCGTTCTACCCCTCTAGGGTTGTTGAAATTTTCACCAAATCTTCTACTTGGATAGCTGAATCTGTGACAGAAAGGCCTAGATGAAGAAAAGCGTTTAACTTCAACCTTAACCTTTATTGAAAATTTCATTTTTGTGAGGGGGTATCTGCCTTCTGAGCTCTTGTTAGAACTGTTATACCCCTCTAGGGTTCTTGAAATTTTCCCCAAATCTTTAACTTTGATAGATGAATCTTTGACAGAAAGGCCTAGATGGGGAAAAGCGTCTGACACCAGATACGCTACTTCAACCTTAACCTTTATTTAAAATTTCATTTTTCGTGAGGGGTTATCTGCCTTCTGAACTCTTGTTAGAACCGTTCTACCCTTCTAGGGTTATTGAACTTTTCCCCCAATCTTACTTCGATAGCTAAATATGTGACAGAAAGGTCTAGATGGGGAAAAGAGTCTGACGCCAGATACGCTACTTCAACCTTAACCTTTATTGAAAATTTCATTTTTCGTGAGGGGGTTTCTGCGTTCTGAGCTCTTGTTCGAACTGTTCTACCCCTCTAGGTTTGATGAAATTTTCACCAAATCTTTTACTTGGATAGCGAAATCTGTGATAGAAAGGCCTAGATGGGAAAAGCGTCTGGCACCAGATACCCTATTTCAACCTTAACCTTTATTAAAAATTTCATTTTTCGTGAGGGGGTATCTTTCTTCTGAGCTCTAGTTAGAACCGTTCTACCCCTCTAGGGTTGTTGAAATTTTCACCAAATCTTCTACTTGGATAGCTGAATCTGTGACAGAAAGGCCTAGATGAAGAAAAGCGTTTAACTTCAACCTTAACCTTTATTGAAAATTTCATTTTTGTGAGGGGGTATCTTTCTTCTGAGCTCTAGATAGAACCGTTCTACCCCTCTAGGGTTCTTGAAATTTTCCCAAATCTTTTACTTTGATAGCTGAATCTGTGACAAAAAGGCCTAGATGGGGAAAAGCGTCTGACGCCAGATACGCTACTTCAACCTTAACCTTTATTGAAAATTTCATTTTTCGTGAGGGGGTATCTGCGTTCTGAGCTCTTGTTCGAACTGTTCTACCCCTCTAGGTTTGATGAAATTTTCACCAAATCTTCTTCTTGGATAGCGAAATCTGCGACAGAAAGGCCTAGATGGGAAAAGCGTCTGGCACCAGATACGCTACTTCAACCTTAACCTTTATTCAAAATTTGATTTTTCGTGAGGGGGAATCTGCCTTCTGAGCTCTTGTTCGAACTGTTCTACCGCTTTAGGGTTGTTGGAACTTTCAACTGTTCTTCTAATTAGATAGCTGAATCTGTGACAGAAAGGCCTAGATGAAGAAAAGCGTTTAACGCCAGATACGCTACTTCAACCTTAACCTTTATTGAAAATTTCATTTTTGTGAGGGGGTATCTGCATTCTGAGCTCTTGTTAGAACTGTTATACCCCTCTAGGGTTCTTGAAATTTTCCCCAAGTCTTTTACTTTGATAGCTGAATCTGTGACAGAAAGGCCTAGATGAAGAAAAGCGGTTTAACGCCCAAATACGCTACTTCAACCTTAACCTTTATTGAAAATTTTCATTTTTGTGAGGGGGTATCTGCCTTCTGAGCTCTTGTTAGAACTGTAATACCCCTCTAGGGTTCTTGAAATTTTCCCCAAATCTTTTACTTTGATAGCTGAATTTTTGACAGAAAGGCCTAGATGGGAAAAGCGTCTGGCACCAGATACGCTACTTCAACCTTAACCTTTATTAAAAATTTGATTTTTCGTAAGGGGGTATCTGCCTTCTGAGCTCTTGTTAGAACCGTTCTACCCTTCTAGGGTTGTGAACTTTTCCCCAAATCTTACTTCGATAGCTTAATATGTGACAGAAAGGTCTAGATGGGGAAAAGCGTCTGACGCCAGATACCATATTTTCAACCTTAACCTTTATTAAAATTTCATTTTTCGTGAGGGGGTATCTTTCTTCTGAGCTCTAGTTAGAACCGTTCTACCCCTCTAGGGTTGTTGAATTTTCACCAAATCTTCTACTTTGATAGCTGAATCTGTGACAGAAAGGCCTAGATGAAGAAAAGCGTTTAACTTCAACCTTAACCTTTATTGAAAATTTCATTTTTGTGAGGGGTTATCTGCCTTCTGAAACTCTTGTTAGAACCGTTCTACCCTTCTAGGGTTGTTGAACTTTTCCCCAAATCTTACTTCGATAGCTAAATATGTGACAGAAAGGTCTAGATGGGGAAAGCAGTCTGACGCCAGATACGCTACTTCAACCTTAACCTTTATTGAAACTTTCATTTTTCGTGAGGGGTTTCTGCGTTCTGAGCTCTTGTTCGAACTGTTCTACCCCTCTAGGTTTGATGAAATTTTCTGCAAATCTTTTACTTGGATAGCGAAATCTGTGATAGAAAGGCCTAGAGTGGAAAAGCGTCTGGCACCAGATACGCTATTTCAACCTTAACCCGTTATTAAAAATTTCATTTTTCGTGAGGGGGAATCTTTCTTCTGAGCTCTAGTTAGAACGTTCTACCCCTCTAGGGTTGTTGAAATTTTCACCAAATCTTCTACTTGGATAGCTGAATCTCTGACAGAAAGGCCTAGATGAAGAAAAGCGTTTAACTTCAACCTTAACCTTTATTGAAAATTTCCATTTTTGTGAGGGGGTATCTGCCTTTTCTGAGCTCTTGTTAGAACTGTTCTACCCCTCTAGGGTTCTTGGAAATTTTCCCAAATCTTTAACTTTGATAGCTGAATCTTGACAGAAAGGCCTAGATGGGGAAAAGCGTCTGACACCAGATACGCTACTTAACCTTAACCTTATGTTAAAATTTCATTTTTCGTGAGGGGTTATCTGCCTTCTGAACTCTGGTTAGAACCGTTCTACCTTCTAGGGTTATTGAACTTTTCCCCCAATCTTACTTCGATAGCTAAATATGTGACAGAAAGGTCTAGATGGGGAAAAGAGTCTGACCGCCAGATACGCTACTTCAACCTTAACCTTTATGAAACTTTCTTTGTGCGTGAGGGGGTTTCTGCGTTCTGAGCTCTTGTTCGAACTGTTCTACCCCTCTAGGTTTGATGAAATTTTCACCAAATCTTTTACTTGGATAGCGAAATCTGTGATAGAAAGGCCTAGATGGGAAAAGCGTCTGGCACCAGATACGCTATTTCAACCTTAACCTTTATTAAAAATTTCATTTTTCGTGAGGGGGTATCTTTCTTCTGAGCTCTAGTTAGAACCGTTCTACCCCTCTAGGGTTGTTGAAATTTTCACCAAATCTTCTACTTGGATAGCTGAATCTGTGACAGAAAGGCCTAGATGAAGAAAAGCGTTTAACTTCAACCTTAACCTTTATTGGAAATTTCATTTTTGTGAGGGGGTATCTTTCTTCTGAGCTCTAGATAGAACCGTTCTAACCCCTCTAGGGTTTATTGAAATTTTCCCAAATCTTTTACTTTGATAGCTGATCTGTGACAAAAAGGCCTAGATGGGGAAAAGCGTCTGACGCCAGATACGCTACTTCAAACCTTAACCTTTATTGAAAATTTCATTTTTCGTGAGGGGGTTTCTGCGTTCTGAGCTCTTGTTCGAACTGTTTTACCGCTTCAGGGTTGTAGAAACTTTCAACTGTTCTTCTAATTGGACAGCTGAATCAGTGACAGAAAGGCCTAGATGAAGAAAGGCGTTAACGCCAGATACGCTACTTTTCGGGAAGGGCGATCTGCCTTTTGAGCTTTTTGTTAGAACTGTTTTACCCCTTTGGGTTGTTCAAATTTCACCAAATCTTCTACTTGGATAGCTGAATTTGTGACAGAAAGGCATAGATGGGGAAAAGCGTCTGACGCCAGATACGCTACTTCAACCTTAACCTTTATTAAAATTTCATTTTTCGTGAGGGGTTATCTGCCTTCTGAGCTCTTGTTAGAACCGTTCAACCCTTCTAGCGTTGTTGAACTTTTCCCCAAATCTTACTTCGATAGCTAAATATGTGACAGAAAGGTCTAGATGGGGAAAAGCGTCTGACGCCAGATACGCTACTTCATCCTTAACTTTTATTGAAAATTTCATTTTTCGTGAGGGGGTTTCTGCGTTCTGAGCTCTTGTTCGAACTGTTCTACCCCTCAAGGGTTGATGAAATTTTCACCAAATCTTCTACTTGGAGAGCGAAATCTGTGACAGAAAGGCCTAGTTGGGAAAAGCGTCTGACACCAGATACGCTATTTCAACCTTAACCTTTATTAAAAATTTCATTTTTCGTGAGGGGGTATCTTTCTTCTGAGCTCTAGTTAGAACCGTTCTTCCTCTCTAGGGTTGTTGAAAATTGTCACCAAATCTTCTACTTGGATAGCTGAATCTTTTACAGAAAGGCCTAGATGGGGAAATGCGTCTGACACCAGATACGCTATTTCAACCTTAACCTTTATTCAAAATTTCATTTTTCGTGAGGGGGGTATCTTCCTTCTGAGCTCTGTTAGAACCGTTCTACCCCTCTAGGGTTGTTGAAATATTCTCCAAATCTTCTACTTGGATAGCCAATCTGTGACAGAAAGGCCTAGATGAAGAAAAGCGTTTAACGCCAGATACGCTACTTCAACCTTAACCTTTATTGAAAAATTCATTTTGTGAGGGGGTATCTGCCTTCTGGGCTCTTGTTAGAACTGTAATACCCCTCTAGGGTTCTTGAAATTTTCCCAAAATCTTTTTCTTTGATAGCTGAATCTTTGACAGAAAGGCCTAGATGGGGAAAAGCGTCTGACACCAGATACGCTATTTCAACCTTAACCTTTATTCAAAATTTCATTTTTCGTGAGGGGGTATCTTTCTTCTGAGCTCTAGTTACAACCGTTCTACCCCTCTAGGGTTGTTGAAATTTTCACCAAATCTTCTACTTGGATAGCTAAATCTGTGACAGAAAGGCCTAGATGAAGAAAAGCGTTTAACGCCAGATACGCTACTTCAACCTTAACCTTTATTCAAAATTTGATTTTTCACGAGGGGGTATCTGCCTTCTGAGCTCTTGTTCGAACTGTTTTACCGCTTCAGGGTTGTAGAAACTTTCAACTGTTCTTCTAATTGGACAGCTGAATCTGTGACAGAAAGGCCTAGATGAAGAAAGGCGTTTAACGCCAGATACGCTACTTTTCGGGAAGGGCGATCTGCCTTCTGAGCTTTTGTTAGAACTGTTTTACCCCTTTGGGGTTGTTCAAATTTTCACCAAATCTTCTACTTGGATAGCTGAATTTGTGACAGAAAGGCATAGATGGGGAAAAGCGTCTGACGCCAGATACGCCACTTCAACCTTAACCTTTATTCAAAATTTGATTTTTGGTGAGGGGGTATCTTCCTTCTGAGCTCTTGTTAGAACCGTTGTACCCCTCTAGGGTTCTTGAAATTTTCACCAAATCTTCTACTTGGATAGCCAAATCTGTGACAGAAAGGCCTAGATGACGAAAAGCGTTTAACGCCAGATACGCTACTTCAACCTTAACCTTTATTGAAAATTTCATTTTTGTGAGGGGGTATCTGCCTTCTGAGCTCTTGTTAGAACTGTAATACCCCTCTAGGGTTCTTGAAATTTTCCAAAAATCTTTAACTTTGAAAGCTGAATCTTTGACAGAAAGGCCTAGATGGGGAAAAGCGTCTGACACCAGATACGCTACTTCAACCTTAACCTTTATTTAAAATTTCATTTTTCGTGAGGGGTTATCTGCCTTCTGAACTCTTGTTAGAACCGTTCTACCCTTCTAGGGTTGTTGAACTTTTCCCCCAATCTTACTTCAATAGCTAAATATGTGACAGAAAGGTCTAGATGGGGAAAAGAGTCTGACGCCAGATACGCTACTTCAACCTTAACCTTTATTGAAAATTTCATTTTTCGTGAGGGGGTTTCTGCGTTCTGAGCTCTTGTTCGAACTGTTCTACCCCTCTAGGTTTGATGAAATTTTCACCAAATCTTCTACTTGGATAGCAAAATCTGCGACAGAAAGGCCTAGATGGGAAAAGCGTCTGGCACCAGATACGCTATTTCAACCTTAACCTTTATTCAAAATTTGATTTTTCGTGAGGGGGTATCTGCCTTCTGAGCTCTTGTTCGAACTGTTCTACCGCTTTAGGGTTGTTGAAACTTTCAACTGTTCTTCTAATTGGATAGCTGAATCTGTGACAGAAAGGCCTAGATGAAGAAAAGCGTTTAACGCCAGATACGATACTACAACCTTAACCTTTATTGAAAATTTCATTTTTGTGAGGGGGTATCTGCCTTCTGAGCTCTTGTTAGAACTGTTATACCCCTCTAGGGTTCTTGAAATTTTCCCCAAATCTTTTACTTTGATAGCTGAATCTGTGAGAGAAAGGCCTAGATGAAGAAAAGCGTTAAACGCCAGATACGTAACTTCAACCTTAACCTTTATTTAAAATTTCATTTTTCGTGAGGGGTTATCTGCCTTCTGAACTCTTGTTAGAACCGTTCTACCCTTCTAGGGTTGTTGAACTTTTTCCCCAATCTTACTTCGATAGCTAATTAGTGACAGAAAGGTCTAGATGGGGAAAAGAGTCTGACGCCAGATACGCTACTTCAACCCTAACCTTTATTGAAAATTTCATTTTTGTGAGGGGTATCTGCCTTCTGAGCTCTTGTTAGAACTGTTCTGCCCCTCTAGGTTTGATGAAATTTTCACCAAATCTTCTACTTGGATAGCGAAATCTGTGACAGAAAGGCCTAGATGGGAAAAGCGTCTGACACCAGATACGCTACTTCAACCTTAACCTATATTCAAAATTTGATTTTTCGTGAGGGGGTATCTGCTTTCTGAGCTCTTGTTCGAACTGTTCTACCGCTTTAGGGTTGTTGAAACTTTCAACTGTTCTTCTAATTGGATAGCTGAATCTATGACAAAAAGGCCTAGATGAAGAAAAGCGTTTAACGCCAGATACGCTACTTCAACCTTAACCTTTATTCAAAATTTCATTTTTGTGAGGGGGTATCTGCCTTCTGAGCTCTTGTTCGAACTGTAATACCCCTCTAGGGTTCTTGAAATTTTCCCCAAATCTTTTACTTTGAAAGCTAAATCTGTGACAGAAAGTCCTAGATGGGGAAAAGCGTCTGACACCAGATACGCCACTTCAACCCTAACCTTTATTTAAAATTTGATTTTTCGTGAGGGGGAATCTTTCTTCTGAGCTCTTGTTCGAATTGTTCTACCCCTTTAGGGTTGTTGAAACTTTCAACAGTTTTTCTTATTGGATAGCTGAATTTGTGACAGAAAGGCCTAGATGAAGAAAAGCGTTAAACGCCAGATACGCTACTTCAACCTTAACCTTTATTGAAAATTTCATTTTTGTGAGGGTGTATCTGCCTTCTGAGCTCTTGTTAGAACTGTTATACCCTTCTAGGGTTCTTGAAATTTTCCCCAAATCTTATACTTTGATAGCTGAATCTGTGACAGAATGGCCTAGATGGGGAAAAGCGTCTGACACCAGATACGCTACTTCAACCTTAACCTTTATTCAAAATTTGATTTTTCGTGAGGGGGAATCTTCCTTCTGAGCTCTTGTTCGAATTGTTCTACCCCTTTAGGGTTGTTGAAACTTTCAACAGTTCTTCTTATTGGATAGCTGAATTTGTGACAGAAGGCCTAGATGAAGAAAAGCGTTAAACGCCAGATACGCTACTTCAACCTTAACCTTTATTGAAAATTTCATTTTTGTGAGGGGGTATCTGCCTTCTGAGCTCTTGTTAGAACTGTTATACCCCTCTAGGGTTCTTGAAATTTTCTCCAAATCTTTTCCTTTGATAGCTGAATCTGTGACAGAAAGGCCTAGATGGGGAAAAGCGTCTGACACCAGATACGCTACTTCAACCTTAACCTTTATTGAAAATTTCATTTTTCTGAGGGGGTATCTGCCTTCTGAGCTCTTGTTAGAGCTGTAATACCCCTCTAGGGTTCTTGAAATTTTCCCAAAATCTTTTACTTTGATAGCTAAATCTTTGACAGAAAGGCCTAGATGGGGAAAAGCGTCTGACACCAGATACGCTACTTCAACCTTAACCTTTATTTAAAATTTCATTTTTCGTGAGGGGTTATCTGCGTTCTGAACTCTTTTTAGAACCGTTCTACCCTTCTAGGGTTGTTGAACTTTTCCCCCAATGTTACTTCGATAGCTAAATATGTGACAGAAAGGTCTAGATGGGGAAAAGAGTCTGACGCCAGATACGCTACTTCAACCTTAACCTTTATTGAAACTTTCATTTTTCGTGAGGGGGTTTCTGCGTTCTGAGCTCTTGTTCGAACTGTTCTACCCCTCTAGGTTTGATGAAATTTTCACCAAATCTTCTACTTGGATAGCGAAATCTGTGATAGAAAGGCCTAGATGGGAAAAGCGTCTGGCACCAGATACGCTATTTCAAACTTAACCTTTATTAAAAATTTCATTTTTCGTGAGGGGGTATCTTTCTTCTGAGCTCTAGTTAGAACCGTTCTACCCCTCTAGGGTTGTTGAAATTTTCACCAAATCTTCTACTTGGATAGCTGAATCTGTGACAGAAAGGCCTAGATGAAGAAAAGCGTTTAACTTCAACCTTAATCTTTATTGAAAATTTCATTTTTCGTGAGGGGGTTTCTGCCTTCTGAGCTCTTGTTAGAACTGTTATACCCCTCTAGGGTTCTTGAAATTTTCCCAAATCTTTTACTTTGATAGCTGAATCTGTGACAAAAAGGCCTAGATGGGGAAAAGCGTCTGACGCCAGATACGCTACTTCAACCTTAACCTTTATTGAAAATTTCATTTTTCGTGAGGGGGTTTCTGCGTTCTGAGCTCTTGTTCGAACTGTTCTACCCCTCTAGGTTTGATGAAATTTTCACCAAATCTTCTACTTGGATAGCAAAATCTGCGACAGAAAGGCCTAGATGGGAAAAGCGTCTGGCACCAGATACGCTACTTCAACCTTAACCTTTATTCAAAATTTGATTTTTCGTGAGGGGGTATCTGCCTTCTGAGCTCTGGTTCGAACTGTTCTACCGCTTTAGGGTTGTTGAAACTTTCAACTGTTCTTCTAATTCGATAGCTGAATCTGTGACAGAAAGGCCTAGATGAAGAAAAGCGTTAAACGCCAGATACGCTACTTCAACCTTAACCTTTATTGAAAATTTCATTTTTGTGAGGGGGTATCTGCCTTCTGAGCTCTTGTTAGAACTGTTATACCCCTCTAGGGTTCTTGAAATTTTCTCCAAATCTTTTCCTTTGATAGCTGAATCTGTGACAGAAAGGCCTAGATGGGGAAAAGCGTCTGACACCAGATACGCTACTTCAACCTTAACCTTTATTGAAAATTTCATTTTTCTGAGGGGGTATCTGCCTTCTGAGCTCTTGTTAGAACTGTAATACCCCTCTAGGGTTCTTGAAATTTTCCCAAAATCTTTTACTTTGATAGCTAAATCTTTGACAGAAAGGCCTAGATGGGAAAAGCGTCTGACACCAGATACGCTACTTTAACCTTAACCTTAATTTAAAATTTCATTTTTCGTGAGGGGTTATCTGCCTTCTGAACTCTTTTTAGAACCGTTCTACCCTTCTAGGGTTGTTGAACTTTTCCCCCAATGTTACTTCGATAGCTAAATATGTGACAGAAAGGTCTAGATGGGGAAAAGAGTCTGACGCCAGATACGCTACTTCAACCTTAACCTTTATTGAAACTTTCATTTTTCGTGAGGGGGTTTCTGCGTTCTGAGCTCTTGTTCGAACTGGTCTACCCCTCTAGGTTTGATGAAATTTTCACCAAATCTTCTACTTGGATAGCGAAATCTGTGATAGAAAGGCCTAGATGGGAAAAGCGTCTGGCACCAGATACGCTATTTCAACCTTAACCTTTATTCAAAATTTCACTTTTCGTGAGGAGGTATCTTCCTTCTGAGCTCTTGTTCGAACTGTTCTACCGCTTTAGGGTTGTTGAAACTTTCAACTGTTCTTCTAATTGGATAGCTGAATCTGTGACAGAAAGGCCTAGATGAAGAAAAGCGTTTAACGCCAGATACGATACTACAACCTTAACCTTTATTGAAAATTTCATTTTTGTGAGGGGGTATCTGCCTTCTGAGCTCTTGTTAGAACTGTTATACCCCTCTAGGGTTCTTGAAATTTTCCCCAAATCTTTTACTTTGATAGCTGAATCTGTGAGAGAAAGGCCTAGATGAAGAAAAGCGTTAAACGCCAGATACGTAACTTCAACCTTAACCTTTATTTAAAATTTCATTTTTCGTGAGGGGTTATCTGCCTTCTGAACTCTTGTTAGAACCGTTCTACCCTTCTAGGGTTGTTGAACTTTTTCCCCAATCTTACTTCGATAGCTAATTAGTGACAGAAAGGTCTAGATGGGGAAAAGAGTCTGACGCCAGATACGCTACTTCAACCCTAACCTTTATTGAAAATTTCATTTTTGTGAGGGGGTATCTGCCTTCTGAGCTCTTGTTAGAACTGTTCTGCCCCTCTAGATTTGATGAAATTTTCACCAAATCTTCTACTTGGATAGCGAAATCTGTGACAGAAAGGCCTAGATGGGAAAAGCGTCTGACACCAGATACGCTACTTCAACCTTAACCTATATTCAAAATTTGATTTTTCGTGAGGGGGTATCTGCTTTCTGAGCTCTTGTTCGAACTGTTCTACCGCTTTAGGGTTGTTGAAACTTTCAACTGTTCTTCTAATTGGATAGCTGAATCTATGACAAAAAGGCCTAGATGAAGAAAAGCGTTTAACGCCAGATACGCTACTTCAACCTTAACCTTTATTCAAAATTTCATTTTTGTGAGGGGGTATCTGCCTTCTGAGCTCTTGTTCGAACTGTTATAGCCCTCTAGGGTTCTTGAAATTTTCCCCAAATCTTTTACTTTGAAAGCTAAATCTGTGACAGAAAGTCCTAGATGGGGAAAAGCGTCTGACACCAGATACGCCACTTCAACCCTAACCTTTATTTAAAATTTGATTTTTCGTGAGGGGGAATCTTTCTTCTGAGCTCTTGTTCGAATTGTTCTACCCCTTTAGGGTTGTTGAAACTTTCAACAGTTTTTCTTATTGGATAGCTGAATTTGTGACAGAAAGGCCTAGATGAAGAAAAGCGTTAAACGCCAGATACGCTACTTCAACCTTAACCTTTATTGAAAATTTCATTTTTGTGAGGGTGTATCTGCCTTCTGAGCTCTTGTTAGAACTGTTATACCCTTCTAGGGTTCTTGAAATTTTCCCCAAATCTTATACTTTGATAGCTGAATCTGTGACAGAATGGCCTAGATGGGGAAAAGCGTCTGACACCAGATACGCTACTTCAACCTTAACCTTTATTCAAAATTTGATTTTTCGTGAGGGGGAATCTTCCTTCTGAGCTCTTGTTCGAATTGTTCTACCCCTTTAGGGTTGTTGAAACTTTCAACAGTTCTTCTTATTGGATAGCTGAATTTGTGACAGAAGGCCTAGATGAAGAAAAGCGTTAAACGCCAGATACGCTACTTCAACCTTAACCTTTATTGAAAATTTCATTTTTGTGAGGGGGTATCTGCCTTCTGAGCTCTTGTTAGAACTGTTATACCCCTCTAGGGTTCTTGAAATTTTCTCCAAATCTTTTCCTTTGATAGCTGAATCTGTGACAGAAAGGCCTAGATGGGGAAAAGCGTCTGACACCAGATACGCTACTTCAACCTTAACCTTTATTGAAAATTTCATTTTTGTGAGGGGGTATCTGCCTTCTGAGCTCTTGTTAGAACTGTAATACCCCTCTAGGGTTCTTGAAATTTTCCCAAAATCTTTTACTTTGATAGCTAAATCTTTGACAGAAAGGCCTAGATGGGGAAAAGCGTCTGACACCAGATACGCTACTTCAACCTTAACCTTTATTTAAAATTTCATTTTTCGTGAGGGGTTATCTGCCTTCTGAACTCTTTTTAGAACCGTTTTACCCTTCTAGGGTTGTTGAACTTTTCCCCCAATGTTACTTCGATAGCTAAATATGTGACAGAAAGGTCTAGATGGGGAAAAGAGTCTGACGCCAGATACGCTACTTCAACCTTAACCTTTATTGAAACTTTCATTTTTCGTGAGGGGGTTTCTGCGTTCTGAGCTCTTGTTCGAACTGTTCTACCCCTCTAGGTTTGATGAAATTTTCACCAAATCTTCTACTTGGATAGCGAAATCTGTGATAGAAAGGCCTAGATGGGAAAACCGTCTGGCACCAGATACGCTATTTCAACCTTAACCTTTATTAAAAATTTCATTTTTCGTGAGGGGGTATCTTTCTTCTGAGCTCTAGTTAGAACCGTTCTACCCCTCTAGGGTTGTTGAAATTTTCACCAAATCTTCTACTTGGATAGCTGAATCTGTGACAGAAAGGCCTAGATGAAGAAAAGCGTTTAACTTCAACCTTAACCTTTATTGAAAATTTCATTTTTCGTGAGGGGGTTTCTGCCTTCTGAGCTCTTGTTAGAACTGTTATACCCCTCTAGGGTTCTTGAAATTTTCCCAAATCTTTTACTTTGATAGCTGAATCTGTGACAAAAAGGCCTAGATGGGGAAAAGCGTCTGACGCCAGATACGCTACTTCAACCTTAACCTTTATTGAAAATTTCATTTTTCGTGAGGGGGTTTCTGCGTTCTGAGCTCTTGTTCGAACTGTTCTACCCCTCTAGGTTTGATGAAATTTTCACCAAATCTTCTACTTGGATAGCGAAATCTGCGACAGAAAGGCCTAGATGGGAAAAGCGTCTGGCACCAGATACGCTACTTCAACCTTAACCTTTATTCAAAATTTGATTTTTCGTGAGGGGGTATCTGCCTTCTGAGCTCTTGTTCGAACTGTTCTACCGCTTTAGGGTTGTTGAAACTTTCAACTGTTCTTCTAATTGGATAGTTGAATCTGTGACAGAAAGGCCTAGATGAAGAAAAGCGTTTAACGCCAGATACGCTACTTCAACCTTAACCTTTATTGAAAATTTCATTTTTGTGAGGGGGTATCTGCCTTCTGAGCTCTTGTTAGAACCGTTCTACCCTTCTAGGGTTGTTGAATTTTTCCCCAAATCTTTTACTTTGATAGCTAAATATGTGACAGAAAGGTCTAGATGGGGAAAAGCGTCTGACGCCAGATACGCTACTTCAAACTTAACCTTTATTGAAAATTTCATTTTTCGTGAGGGGATTTCTGGGTTCTGAGCTCTTGTTCGAACTGGTCTACCCCTCTAGGTTTGATGAAATTTTCACCAAATCTTCTACTTGGATAGCGAAATCTGTGACAGAAAGGCCTAGATGGGAAAAGCGTCTGGCACCAGATACGCTATTTCAACCTTAACCTTTATTCAAAATTTCACTTTTCGTGAGGAGGTATCTTTCTTCTGAGCTCTAGTTAGAACCGTTTTACCCCTCTAGGGTTGTTGAAATTTTCACCAAATTTTCTACTTGTATAGCTGAATCTGTGTCAGAAAGGCCTAGATGAAGAAAAGCGTTTAAGGCCAGATATGCTACTTCAACATTAACCTTTATTCAAAATTTGATTTTTCGTGAGGGGGTATCTGCCTTCTGAGCTCTGGTTCGAACTGTTCTACCGCTTTAGGGTTGTTGAAACTTTCAACTGTTCTTCTAATTCGATAGCTGAATCTGTGACAGAAAGGCCTAGATGAAGAAAAGCGTTCAACGCAAGATACGCTACTTCAACCTTAACCTTTATTGAAAATTTCATTTTTGTGAGGGGGTATCTGCCTTCTGAGCTCTTGTTAGAACTGTTATACCCCTCTAGGGTTCTTGAAATTTTCTCCAAATCTTTTCCTTTGATAGCTGAATCTGTGACAGAAAGGCCTAGATGGGGAAAAGCGTCTGACACCAGATACGCTACTTCAACCTTAACCTTTATTGAAAATTTCATTTTTCTGAGGGGGTATCTGCCTTCTGAGCTCTTGTTAGAACTGTAATACCCCTCTAGGGTTCTTGAAATTTTCCCAAAATCTTTTACTTTGATAGCTAAATCTTTGACAGAAAGGCCTAGATGGGGAAAAGCGTCTGACACCAGATACGCTACTTCAACCTTAACCTTTATTTAAAATTTCATTTTTCGTGAGGGGTTATCTGCCTTCTGAACTCTTTTTAGAACCGTTCTACCCTTCTAGGGTTGTTGAACTTTTCCCCCAATGTTACTTCGATAGCTAAATATGTGACAGAAAGGTCTAGATGGGGAAAAGAGTCTGACGCCAGATACGCTACTTCAACCTTAACCTTTATTGAAACTTTCATTTTTCGTGAGGGGGTTTCTGCGTTCTGAGCTCTTGTTCGAACTGGTCTACCCCTCTAGGTTTGATGAAATTTTCACCAAATCTTCTACTTGGATAGCGAAATCTGTGATAGAAAGGCCTAGATGGGAAAAGCGTCTGGCACCAGATACGCTATTTCAACCTTAACCTTTATTCAAAATTTCACTTTTCGTGAGGAGGTATCTTTCTTCTGAGCTCTAGTTAGAACCGTTTTACCCCTCTAGGGTTGTTGAAATTTTCACCAAATTTTCTACTTGTATAGCTGAATCTGTGTCAGAAAGGCCTAGATGAAGAAAAGCGTTTAAGGCCAGATATGCTACTTCAACATTAACCTTTATTCAAAATTTGATTTTTCGTGAGGGGGTATCTGCCTTCTGAGCTCTGGTTCGAACTGTTCTACCGCTTTAGGGTTGTTGAAACTTTCAACTGTTCTTCTAATTCGATAGCTGAATCTGTGACAGAAAGGCCTAGATGAAGAAAAGTGTTTAACGCCAGATACGCTACTTCAACCTAAACCTTTATTGAAAATTTCATTTTTGTGAGGGGGTATCTGCCTTCTGAGCTCTTGTTAGAACTGTAATACCCCTCTAGGGTTCTTGAAATTTTCCCAAAATCTTTTACTTTGATAGCTGAATCTTTAACAGAAAGGCCTAGATGGGGAAAAGCGTCTGACACCAGATACGCTACTTCAACCTTAACCTTTATTTAAAATTTCATTTTTCGTGAGGGGTTATCTGCCTTCTGAACTCTTGTTAGAACCGTTCTACCCTTCTAGGGTTGTTGAACTTTTCCCCCAATCTTACTTCGATAGCTAAATATGTGACAGAAAGGTCTAGATGGGGAAAAGAGTCTGACGCCAGATACGCTACTTCAACCTTAACCTTTATTGAAAATTTGATTTTTCGTGAGGGGGTTTCTGCGTTCTGAGCTCTTGTTCGAACTGTTCTACCCCTCTAGGTTTGATGAAATTTTCACCAAATCTTCTACTTGGATAGCGAAATCTGCGACAGAAAGGCCTAGATGGGAAAAGCGTCTGGCACCAGATACGCTACTTCAACCTTAACCTTTATTCAAAATTTGATTTTTCGTGAGGGGGTATCTGCCTTCTGAGCTCTAGTTAGAACCGTTCTTCGCCTCTAGGGTTGTTGATATTTTCACCAAATCTTCTACTTGGAAAGTTGAATCTGTGACAGAAAGGCCTAGATGAAGAAAAGCGTTAAACGCCAGATACGCTACTTCAACCTTAACCTTTATTGAAAATTTCATTTTTGTGAGGGGGTATCTGCCTTCTGAGCTCTTGTTGGAACTCTTATACCCCTCTAGGGTTCTTGAAATTTTCCCCAAATCTTTTGCTTTGATAGCTGAATTTGTGACAGAAAGGCCTAGATGAAGAAAAGCGTTTAACGCCAGATACGCTACTTCAACCTTAACCTTTATTGAAAATTTCATTTTTGTGAGGGTGTAACTGCCTTCTGAGCTCTTGTTCGAACTGTTATAGCCCTCTAGGGTTCTTGAAATTTTCCCAAATCTTTTACTTTGATAGCTGAATCTGTGACAAAAAGGCCTAGATGGGGAAAAGCGTCTGACGCCAGATACGCTACTTCAACCTTAACCTTTATTGAAACTTTCATTTTTCGTGAGGGGGTTTCTGCGTTCTGAGCTCTTGTTCGAACTGTTCTACCCCTCTAGGTTTGATGAAATTTTCACCAAATCTTCTACTTGGATAGCGAAATCTTTGATAGAAAGGCCTAGATGGGAAAAGCGTCTGGCACCAGATACGCTATTTCAACCTTAACCTTTATTAAAAATTTCATTTTTCGTGAGGGGGTATCTTTCTTCTGAGCTCTTGTTAGAACCGTTCTACCCCTCTAGGGTTGTTGAAATTTTCACCAAATCTTCTACTTGGACAGCTGAATCTGTGACAGAAAGGACTAGATGAAGAAAAGCGTTTAACTTCAACCTTAACCTTTATTGAAAATTTCATTTTTGTGAGGGGGTATCTTTCTTCTGAGCTCTAGATAGAACCGTTCTACCCCTCTAGGGTTCTTGAAATTTTCCCAAATCTTTTACTTTGATAGCTGAATCTGTGACAAAAAGGCCTAGATGGGGAAAAGCGTCTGACGCCAGATACGCTACTTCAACCTTAACCTTTATTGAAAATTTCATTTTTCGTGAGGGGGTTTCTGCGTTCTGAGCTCTTGTTCGAACTGTTCTACCCCTCTAGGTTTGATGAAATTTTCACCAAATCTTCTACTTGGATAGCAAAATCTGCGACAGAAAGGCCTAAATGGGAAAAGCGTCTGGCACCAGATACGCTACTTCAACCTTAACCTTTATTCAAAATTTGATTTTTCGTGAGGGGGTATCTGCCTTCTGAGCTCTTGTTCGAACTGTTCTACCACTTGAGGGTTGTTGAAACTTTCAACTGTTCTTCTAATTGGATAGCTGAATCTGTGACAGAAAGGCATAGATGAAGAAAAGCGTTTAACGCCAGATACGCTACTTCAACCTTAACTTTTATTGAAAATTTCATTTTTGTGAGGGGGTATCTGCATTCTGAGCTCTTGTTAGAACTGTTATACCCCTCTAGGGTTCTTGAAATTTTCCCCAAATCTTTTACTTTGATAGCTGAATCTGTGACAGAAAGGCCTAGATGAAGAAAAGCGTTAAACGCCAGATACGCTACTTCAACCTTAACCTTTATTGAAAATTTCATTTTTGTGAGGGGTTATCTGCCTTCTGAACTCTTGTTAGAACCGTTTTACCCTTCTAGGGTTGTTGAACTTTTCCCCCAATCTTACTTCGATAGCTAAATATGTGACAGAAAGGTCTAGATGGGGAAAAGCGTCTGACGCCAGATACGCTACTTCAACCTTAACCTTTATTGAAAATTTCAATTTTCGTGAGGGGGTTTCTGCGTTCTGAGCTCTTGTTCGAACTGTTCTACCCCTCTAGGTTTGATGAAATTTTCACCAAATCTTCTACTTGGATAGCGAAATCTGCGACAGAAAGGACTAGATGGAAAAAGCGTCTGGCACCAGATACCCTATTTCAACCTTAACCTTTATTAAAAATTTCATTTTTTGTGAGGGGGTATCTTTCTTCTGAGCTCTAGTTAGAACCGTTCTACCCCTCTAGGGTTGTTGAAATTTTAACCAAATCTTCTACTTTGATAGCTGAATCTGTGACAGAAAGGCCTAGATGAAGAAAAGCGTTTGACTTCAACCTTAACCTTTATTGAAAATTTCATTTTTGTGAGGGGATATCTGCCTTCTGAGCTCTTGTTAGAACTGTTATATCCCTCTAGGGTTCTTGAAATTTTCCCAAATCTTTTACTTTGATAGCTGAATCTGTGACAAAAAGGCCTAGATGGGGAAAAGCGTCTGACGCCAGATACGCTACTTCAACCTTAACCTTTATTGAAAATTTCATTTTTCGTGAGGGGGTTTCTGCGTTCTGAGCTCTTGTTCGAACTGTTCTACCCCTCTAGGTTTGATGAAATTTTCACCAAATCTTCTACTTGGATAGCGAAATCTGCGACAGAAAGGCCTAAAAGGAAAAGGCGTCTGGCACCAGATACGCTACTTCAACCTTAACCTTTATTCAAAATTTGATTTTTCGTGAGGGGGTATCTGCCTTCTGAGCTCTTGTTCGAACTGTTCTACCACTTGAGGGTTGTTGAAACTTTCAACTGTTCTTCTAATTGGATAGCTGAATCTGTGACAGAAAGGCATAGATGAAGAAAAGCGTTTAACGCCAGATACGCTACTTCAACCTTAACTTTTATTGAAAATTTCATTTTTGTGAGGGGGTATCTGCATTCTGAGCTCTTGTTAGAACTGTTATACCCCTCTAGGGTTCTTGAAATTTTCCCCAAATCTTTTACTTTGATAGCTAAATCTGTGACAGAAAGGCCTAGATGAAGAAAAGCGTTAAACGCCAGATACGCTACTTCAACCTTAACCTTTATTGAAAATTTCATTTTTGTGAGGGGTTATCTGCCTTCTGAACTCTTGTTAGAACCGTTCTACCCTTCTAGGGTTGTTGAACTTTTCCCCCAATCTTACTTCGATAGCTAAATATGTGACAGAAAGGTCTAGATGGGGAAAAGAGTCTGACGCCAGATACGCTACTTCAACCTTAACCTTTATTGAAAATTTCATTTTTCGTGAGGGGGTTTCTGCGTTCTGAGCTCTTGTTCGAACTGTTCTACCCCTCTAGGTTTGATGAAATTTTCACCAAATCTTCTACTTGGATAGCGAAATCTTTGATAGAAAGGCCTAGATGGGAAAAGCGTCTGGCACCAGATACGCTATTTCAACCTTAACCTTTATTAAAAATTTCATTTTTCGTGAGGGGGTATCTTTCTTCTGAGCTCTAGTTAGAACCGTTCTACCCCTCTAGGGTTGTTGAAATTTTCACCAAATCTTCTACTTGGATAGCTGAATCTGTGACAGAAAGGCCTAGATGAAGAAAAGCGTTTAACTTCAACCTTAACCTTTATTGAAAATTTCATTTTTGTGAGGGGGTATCTGCCTTCTGAGCTCTTGTTAGAACTGTTATACCCCTCTAGGGTTCTTGAAATTTTCCCAAATCTTTTACTTTGATAGCTGAATCTGTGACAAAAAGGCCTAGATGGGGAAAAGCGTCTGACGCCAGATACGCTACTTCAACCTTGTCCTTTATTGAAAATTTCATTTTTCGTGAGGGGGTTTCTGCGTTCTGAGCTCTTGTTCGAACCGTTCTACCCCTCTAGGTTTGATGAAATTTTCACCAAATCTTCTACTTGGATAGCGAAATCTTTGATAGAAAGGCCTAGATGGGAAAAGCGTCTGGCACCAGATACGCTATTTCAACCTTAACCTTTATTAAAAATTTCATTTTTCGTGAGGGGGTATCTTTCTTCTGAGCTCTAGTTAGAACCGTTCTGCCCCTCTAGGGTTCTTGAAATTTTCACCAAATCTTCTACTTGGATAGCTGAATCTGTGACAGAAAGGCCTAGATGAAGAAAAGCGTTTAACTTCAACCTTAACCTTTATTGAAAATTTCATTTTTGTGAGGGGGTATCTGCCTTCTGAGCTCTTGTTAGAACTGTTATACCCCTCTAGGGTTCTTGAAATTTTCCCAAATCTTTTACTTTGATAGCTGAATCTGTGACAAAAAGGCCTAGATGGGGAAAAGCGTCTGACGCCATATACGCTACTTCAACCTTAACCTTTATTGAAAATTTCATTTTTCGTGAGGGGGTTTCTGCGTTCTGAGCTCTTGTTCGAACTGTTCTACCCCTCTAGGTTTGATGAAATTTTCACCAAATCTTCTACTTGGATAGCGAAATCTGCAACAGAAAGGCCTAGATGGGAAAAGCGTCTGGCACCAGATACGCTACTTCAACCTTAACCTTTATTCAAAATTTGATTTTTCGTGAGGGGGTATCTGCCTTCTGAGCTCTTGTTCGAACTGTTCTACCGCTTGAGGGTTGTTGAAACTTTCAACTGTTCTTCTAATTGGACAGCTTAATCTGTGACAGAAAGGCCTAGATGAAGAAAAGCGTCAAACGCCAGATACGCTACTTCAACCTTAACCTTTATTGAAAATTTAATTTTTGTGAGGGGTTATCTGCATTCTGAACTCTTGTTAGAACCGTTCTTCCGCTTGAGGGTTGTTGAAACTTTCAACTGTTCTTCTAATTGGATAGTTAAATCTGTGACAGAAAGGCCTAGATGAAGAAAAGCGTTTAACGCCAGATACGCTACTTCAACCTTAACTTTTATTGAAAATTTCATTTTTGTGAGGGGGTATCTGCCTTCTGAGCTCTTGTTAGAACTGTTTTACCCCTCTAGGGTTCTTGAAATTTTCCCCAAATCTTTTACTTAGATAGCTAAATCTGTGACCGAAAGGCCTAGATGAAGAAAAGCGATAAACGCCAGATACGCTACTTCAACCTTAACCTTTATTGAAAATTTCATTTTTGTGAGGGGGTATCTGCCTTCTGAGTTCTTGTTAGAACTGTAATACTCCTCTAGGGTTCTTGAAATTTTGACCAAATCTTCTACTTGGATAGTTGAATCTGTGACAGAAAGGCCTAGATGAAGAAAAGCGTTTAACGCCAGATACGCTACTTCAACCTTAACCTTTATTGAAAATTTCATTTTTGTGAGGGGTTATCTGCCTTCTGAACTCTTGTTAGAACCGTTCTACCCTTCTAGGGTTGTTGAACTTTTCCCCCAATCTTACTTCGATAGCTAAATATGTGACAGAAAGGTCTAGATGAAGAAAAGCGATAAACGCCAGATACGCTACTTCAACCTTAACCTTTATTGAAAATTTCATTTTTCGTGAGGGGGTATCTTTCTTCTGAGCTCTAGTTAGAACCGTTCTACCCCTCTAGGGTTGTTGAAATTTTCACCAAATCTTCTACTTGGATAGCTGAATCTGTGACAGAAAGGCCTAGATGAAGAAAAGCGTTTAACTTCAACCTTAACCTTTATTGAAAATTTCATTTTTGTGAGGGGGTATCTGCCTTCTGAGCTCTTGTTCGAACTGTTCTACCCCTCTAGGGTTCTTGAAATTTTCCCAAATCTTTTACTTTGATAGCTGAATCTGTGACAAAAAGGCCTAGATGGGGAAAAGCGTCTGACGCCAGATACGCTACTTCAACCTTAACCTTTATTGAAAATTTCATTTTTCGTGAGGGGGTTTCTGCGTTCTGAGCTCTTGTTCGAACTGTTCTACCCCTCTAGGTTTGATGAAATTTTCACCAAATCTTCTACTTGGATAGCGAAATCTGCGACAGAAAGGCCTAGATGGGAAAAGCGTCTGGCACCAGATACGCTACTTCAACCTTAACCTTTATTCAAAATTTGATTTTTCGTGAGGGGGTATCTGCCTTCTGAGCTCTTGTTCGAACTGTTCTACCGCTTGAGGGTTGTTGAAACTTTCAACTGTTCTTCTAATTGGATAGTTAAATCTGTGACAGAAAGGCCTAGATGAAGAAAAGCGTTTAACGCCAGATACGCTACTTCAACCTTAACTTTTATTGAAAATTTCATTTTTGTGAGGGGGAATCTGCCTTCTGAGCTCTTGTTAGAACTGTTATACCCCTCTAGGGTTCTTGAAATTTTCCCCAAATCTTTTACTTTGATAGCTGAATCTGTGACAGAAAGGCCTAGATGAAGAAAAGCGATAAACGCCAGATACGCTACTTCAACCTTAACCTTTATTGAAAATTTCATTTTTTGTGAGGGGGTATCTGCCTTCTGAGTTCTTGTTCGAACTGTTCTACCCCTCTAGGTTTGATGAAATTTTCACCAAATCTTCTACTTGGATAGCGAAATCTGCAACAGAAAGGCCTAGATGGGAAAAGCGTCTGGCACCAGATACGCTACTTCAACCTTAACCTTTATTCAAAATTTGATTTTTCGTGAGGGGGTATCTGCCTTCTGAGCTCTTGTTCGAACTGTTCTACCGCTTGAGGGTTGTTGAAACTTTCAACTGTTCTTCTAATTGGACAGCTTAATCTGTGACAGAAAGGCCTAGATGAAGAAAAGCGTCAAACGCCAGATACGCTACTTCAACCTAACCTTTATTGAAAATTTAATTTTTGTGAGGGGTTATCTGCATTCTGAACTCTTGTTAGAACCGTTCTTCCGCTTGAGGGTTGTTGAAACTTTCAACTGTTCTTCTAATTGGATAGTTAAATCTGTGACAGAAAGGCCTAGATGAAGAAAAGCGTTTAACGCCAGATACGCTACTTCAACCTTAACTTTATTGAAAATTTCATTTTTGTGAGGGGGTATCTGCCTTCTGAGCTCTTGTTAGAACTGTTTTACCCCTCTAGGGTTCTTGAAATTTTCCCCAAATCTTTACTTAGATAGCTAAATCTGTGACAGAAAGGCCTAGATGAAGAAAAGCGATAAACGCCAGATACGCTACTTCAACCTTAACCTTTATTGAAAATTTCATTTTTGTGAGGGGGTATCTGCCTTCTGAGTTCTTGTTAGAACTGTAATACTCCTCTAGGGTTCTTGAAATTTTCACCAAATCTTCTACTTGGATAGTTGAATCTGTGACAGAAAGGCCTAGATGAAGAAAGCGTTTAACGCCATACGCTACTTCAACCTTAACCTTTATTGAAAATTTCATTTTGTGAGGGGTTATCTGCCTTCTGAACTCTTGTTAGAACCGTTCTACCCTTCTAGGGTTTTGAACTTTTCCCCCAATCTTACTTCGATAGCTAAATATGTGACAGAAAGGTCTAGATGAGAAAAGCGATAAACGCCAGATACGCTACTTCAACCTTAACCTTTATTGAAAATTTCATTTTTCGTGAGGGGGTTTCTGCGTTCTGAGCTCTTGTTCGAACTGTTCTACCCCTCTAGGTTTGATGAAATTTTCACCAAATCTTCTACTTGGATAGCGAAATCTTTGATAGAAAGGCCTAGATGGGAAAAGCGTCTGGCACCAGATACGCTATTTCAACCTTAACCTTTATTAAAAATTTCATTTTTCGTGAGGGGGTATCTTTCTTCTGAGCTCTAGTTAGAACCGTTCTACCCCTCTAGGGTTGTTGAAATTTTCACCAAATCTTCTACTTGGATAGCTGAATCTGTGACAGAAAGGCCTAGATGAAGAAAAGCGTTTAACTTCAACCTTAACCTTTATTGAAAATTTCATTTTTGTGAGGGGGTATCTGCCTTCTGAGCTCTTGTTCGAACTGTTCTACCCCTCTAGGGTTCTTGAAATTTTCCCAAATCTTTTACTTTGATAGCTGAATCTGTGACAAAAAGGCCTAGATGGGGAAAAGCGTCTGACGCCAGATACGCTACTTCAACCTTAACCTTTATTGAAAATTTCATTTTTCGTGAGGGGGTTTCTGCGTTCTGAGCTCTTGTTCGAACTGTTCTACCCCTCTAGGTTTGATGAAATTTTCACCAAATCTTCTACTTGGATAGCGAAATCTGCGACAGAAAGGCCAAGATGGGAAAAGCGTCTGGCACCAGATACGCTACTTCAACCTTAACCTTTATTCAAAATTTGATTTTTCGTGAGGGGGTATCTGCCTTCTGAGCTCTTGTTCGAACTGTTCTACCGCTTGAGGGTTGTTGAAACTTTCAACTGTTCTTCTAATTGGATAGTTAAATCTGTGACAGAAAGGCCTAGATGAAGAAAAGCGTTTAACGCCAGATACGCTACTTCAACCTTAACTTTTATTGAAAATTTCATTTTTGTGAGGGGGTATCTGCCTTCTGAGCTCTTGTTAGAACTGTTATACCCCTCTAGGGTTCTTGAAATTTTCCCCAAATCTTTTACTTTGATAGCTGAATCTGTGACAGAAAGGCCTAGATGAAGAAAAGCGATAAACGCCAGATACGCTACTTCAACCTTAACCTTTATTGAAAATTTCATTTTTGTGAGGGGGTATCTGCCTTCTGAGTTCTTGTTAGAACTGTTCTACCCCTCTAGGTTTGATGAAATTTTCACCAAATTTTCTAATTGGATACCGAAATCTGCGACAGAAAGGCCTAGATGGGAAAAGCGTCTGGCACCAGATACGCTACTTCAACCTTAACCTTTATTCAAAATTTGATTTTTCGTGAGAGGGTATCTGCCTTCTGAGCTCTTGTTCGAACTGTTCTACCGCTTTAGGGTTGTTGAAACTTTCAACTGATCTTCTAATTGGATAGCTGAATCTGTGACAGAAAGGCCTAGATGAAGAAAAGCGTTTAACGCCAGATACGCTTCTTCAACCTTAACCTTTATTGAAAATTTCATTTTTGTGAGGGGGTATCTGCCTTCTGAGCTCTTGTTAGAACTGTTATACCCCTCTAGGGTTCTTGAAATTTTCCCCAAATCTTTTACTTTGATAGCTGAATCTGTGACAGAAAGGCCTAGATGAAGAAAAGCGTTAAACGCCAGATACGCTACTTCAACCTTAACCTTTATTAAAAATTTCATTTTTGTGAGGGGTATCTGCCTTCTGAGCTCTTGTTAGAACTGTAATACCCCCCTATGGTTCTTGAAATTTTCCCAAAATCTTTTACTTTGATAGCTGAATCTTTGACAGAAAGGCCTAGATGGGAAAAGCGTCTGGCACCAGATACGCTATTTCAACCTTAACCTTTATTAAAAATTTCATTTTTCGTGAGGGAGTATCTGCCTTCTGAGCTCTTGTTAGAACCGTTCTACCCTTCTAGGGTTGTTGAACTTTTCCCCAAATCTTACTTCGATAGCTTAATATGTGACAGAAAGGTCTAGATGGGGAAAAGCGTCTGACGCCAGATACCCTATTTCAATCTTAACCTTTATTAAAAATTTCATTTTTGTGAGGGGGTATCTGCCTTCTGAGCTCTTGTTAGAACTGTTATACCCCTCTAGGGTTCTTGAAATTTTACCAAATCTTTTGCTTTGATAGCTGAATCTGTGACAAAAAGGCCTAGATGGGGAAAAGCGTCTGACGCCAGATACGCTACTTCAACCTTAACCTTTATTGAAAATTTCATTTTTCGTGAGGGGATTTCTGCGTTCTGAGCTCTTGTTCGAACTGTTCTACCCCTCTAGGTTTGATGAAATTTTCACCAAATCTTCTACTTGGATAGCGAAATCTGTGACAGAAAGGCCTAGGTGGGGAAAAGCGTCTGACGCCAGATACGCTACTTCAACCTTAACCTTTATTCAAAATTTCATTTTTCGGGAGGGGGTAGCTGCCTTCTGAGCTCTTGTTGGAACTGTTCTACCCCTCTAGGGTTCTTGAAACTTTTCAGCAAATCTTCTAGTTGGACTAGACTAATCTGTGACAGAAAGGCCTAGGATGGGGAAAAGCGTCTGACGCCAGATACGCTACTTCAACCTTAACCTTTATTCAAAATTTCATTTTTCGGGAGGGGGTAGCTGCCTTCTGAGCTCTTGTTAGAACTGTTCTACCCCTCTAGGATTCTTGCAAATTTTCAGCAAATCTTCTACTTGGATAGGACAATCTGTGAAAGAAAGGCCTAGGTGAGGAAAAAGCGTCTGACGCCAGATACGCTACTTCAACCTTAACCTTTATTCAAAATTTCATTTTTCGGGAGGGGGTAGCTGCCTTCTGAGCTCTTGTTAGAACTGTTCTACCCCTCTAGGGTTCTTGAAATTTTCCCAAAATCTTTTACTTTGATAGCTGAATCTTTGACAGAAAGGCCTAGATGGGAAAAGCGTCTGGCACCAGATACGCTATTTCAACCTTAACCTTTATTAAAAATTTCATTTTTCGTGAGGGGGTATCTGCGTTCTGAGCTCTTGTTAGAACCGTTCTACCCTTCTAGGGTTGTTGAACTTTTTCCCCAAATCTTACTTCGATAGCTTAATATGTGACAGAAAGGTCTAGATGGGGAAAAGCGTCTGACGCCAGATACCCTATTTCAACCTTAACCTTTAATAAAATTTCATTTTTCGTGAGGGGGTATCTTTCTTCTGAGCTCTAGTTAGAACCGTTCTTCGCCTCTAGGGTTGTTGAAATATTCACCAAATCTTCTACTTGGATAGCTGAATCTGTGACAGAAAGGCCTAGATGAAGAAAAGCGTTTAACGCCAGATACGCTACTTCAACCTTAACCTTTATTGAAAATTTCATTTTTGTGAGGGGGTATCTGCCTTCTGAGCTCTTGTTAGAACTGTTATACCCCTCTAGGGTTCTTGAAATTTTCACCAAATCTTCTACTTGGATAGCTGAATCTGTGACAAAAAGGCCTAGATGGGGAAAAGCGTCTGGCGCCAGATACGCTACTTCAACCTTAACCTTTATTAAAAATTTCATTTTTCGTGAGGGGGTTTCTGCGTTCTGAGCTCTTGTTCGAACTGTTCTACCGCTTAAGGGTTGTTGAAACTTTCAACTGTTCTTCTAATTGGATAGCTGAATCTGTGACAGAAAGGCCTAAATGGGAAAAGCGTCTGGCACCAGATACGCTACTTCAACCTTAACCTTTATTCAAAATTTGATTTTTCGTGAGGGGGTATCTGCCTTCTGAGCTCTTGTTCGAACTGTTCTACCGCTTTAGGGTTGTTGAAACTTTCAACTGTTCTTCTAATTGGATAGCTGAATCTGTGACAGAAAGGCCTAGATGAAGAAAAGCGTTTAACGCCAGATACGCTTCTTCAACCTTAACCTTTATTGAAAATTTCATTTTTGTGAGGGGGTATCTGCCTTCTGAGCTCTTGTTAGAACTGTTATACCCCTCTAGGGTTCTTGAAATTTTCCCCAAATCTTTTACTTTGATAGCTGAATCTGTGACAGAAAGGCCTAGATGAAGAAAAGTGTTAAACGCCAGATACGCTACTTCAACCTTAACCTTTATTAAAAATTTCATTTTTGTGAGGGGGTATCTGCCTTCTGAGCTCTTGTTAGAACTGTAATACCCCCCTAGGGTTCTTGAAATTTTCCCAAAATCTTTTACTTTGATAGCTGAATCTTTGACAGAAAGGCCTAGACGGCAAAAGCGTCTGGCACCAGATATGCTATTTCAACCTTAACCTTTATTAAAAATTTCATTTTTCGTTAGGGGGTATCTGCCTTCTGAGCTCTTGTTAGAACCGTTCTACCCTTCTAGGGTTGTTGAAATTTTCCCCAAATCTTTTACTTTGATAGCTGAATCTGTGACAGAAAGGCCTAGATGAAGAAAAGTGTTAAACGCCAGATACGCTACTTCAACCTTAACCTTTATTGAAAATTTCATTTTTGTGAGGGGGTATCTGCCTTCTGAGCTCTTGTTAGAACTGTAATACCCCTCTAGGGTTCTTGAAATTTTCCCAAAATCTTTTACTTTGTTAGCTGAATCTTTGACAGAAAGGCCTAGATGGAAAAAGCGTCTGGCACCAGATACGCTATTTCAACCTTAACCTCTATTAAAAATTTCATTTTTCGTGAGGGGGTATCTGCCTTCTGAGCTCTTGTTAGAACCGTTCTACCCTTCTAGGGTTGTTGAACTTTTCCCCAAATCTTACCACGATAGCTTAATATATGACAGAAAGGTCTAGATGGGGAAAAGCGTCTGACGCCAGATACCCTATTTCAACCTTAACCTTTATTAAAAATTTCATTTTTCGTGAGGGGGTATCTTTCTTCTGAGCTCTAGTTAGAACCGTTCTTCGCCTCTAGGGTTGTTGAAATTTTCACCAAATCTTCTACTTGGATAGCTGAATCTGTGACAGAAAGGCCTAGATGAAGAAAAGCGTCTAACGCCAGATACGCTACTTCAACCTTAACCTTTATTGAAAATTTCATTTTTGTGAGGGGTTATCTGCCTTCTGAGCTCTTGTTAGAACTGTTATACCCCTCTAGGGTTCTTGAAATTTTCCCAAATCTTTTACTTTGATAGCTGAATCTGTGACAAAAAGGCATAGATGGGGAAAAGCGTCTGACGCCAGATACGCTACTTCAACCTTAACCTTTATTGAAAATTTCATTTTTCGTGAGGGGGATTCTGCGTTCTGAGCTCTTGTTCGAACTGTTCTACCGCTTTAGGGTTGTTGAAACTTTCAACTGTTCTTCTAATTGGATAGCTGAATCTGTGACAGAAAGGCCTAGATGGGAAAAGCGTCTGGCACCAGATACGCTACTTCAACCTTAACCTTTATTGAAAATTTCATTTTTGTGAGGGGGTATCTGCCTTCTGAGCTCTTGTTAGAACTGTAATACCCCTCTAGGGTTCTTGAAATTTCCCAAAATCTTTTACTTTGTTAGCTGAATCTTTGACAGAAAGGCCTAGATGGAAAAAGCGTCTGGCACCAGATACGCTATTTCAACCTTAACCTTTATTAAAAATTTCATTTTTCGTGAGGGGTATCTGCCTTCTGAGCTCTTGTTAGAACCGTTCTACCCTTCTAGGGTTGTTTAACTTTTCCCCAAATCTTACCACGATAGCTTAATATATGACAGAAAGGTCTAGATGGGGAAAAGCGTCTGACGCCAGATACCCTATTTCAACCTTAACCTTTATTAAAAATTTCATTTTTCGTGAGGGGGTATCTTTCTTCTGAGCTCTAGTTAGAACCGTTCTTCGCCTCTAGGGTTGTTGAAATATTCACCAAATCTTCTACTTGGATAGCTGAATCTGTGACAGAAAGGCCTAGATGAAGAAAAGCGTTTAACGCCAGATACGCTACTTCAACCTTAACCTTTATTGAAAATTTCATTTTTGTGAGGGGTTATCTGCCTTCTGAGCTCTTGTTAGAACTGTTATACCCCTCTAGGGTTCTTGAAATTTTCCCAAATCTTTTACTTTGATAGCTGAATCTGTGACAAAAAGGCATAGATGGGGAAAAGCGTCTGACGCCAGATACGCTACTTCAACCTTAACCTTTATTGAAAATTTCATTTTTCGTGAGGGGGTTTCTGCGTTCTGAGCTCTTGTTCGAACTGTTCTACCGCTTTAGGGTTGTTGAAACTTTCAACTGTTCTTCTAATTGGATAGCTGAATCTGTGACAGAAAGGCCTAGATGGGAAAAGCGTCTGGCACCAGATACGCTACTTCAACCTTAACCTTTATTCAAAATTTGATTTTTCGTGAGAGGGTATCTGCCTTCTGAGCTCTTGTTCGAACTGTTCTACCGCTTTAGGGTTGTTGAAACTTTCAACTGTTCTTCTAATTGGATAGCTGAATCTGTGACAGAAAGGCCTAGATGAAGAAAAGCGTTTAACGCCAGATACGCTTCTTCAACCTTAAACTTTATTGAAAATTTCATTTTTGTGAGGGGGTATCTGCCTTCTGAGCTATTGTTAGAACTGTAATACCCCCCTAGGGTTCTTGAAATTTTCCCAAAATCTTTTACTTTGATAGCTGAATCTTTGACAGAAAGGCCTAGATGGCAAAAGCGTCTGGCACCAGATATGCTATTTCAACCTTAACCTTTATTAAAAATTTCATTTTTCGTTAGGGGGTATCTGCCTTCTGAGCTCTTGTTAGAACCGTTCTACCCTTCTAGGGTTGTTGAAATTTTCCCCAAATCTTTTACTTTGATAGCTGAATCTGTGACAGAAAGGCCTTGTTGAAGAAAAGTGTTAAACGCCAGATACGCTACTTCAACCTTAACCTTTATTGAAAATTTCATTTTTGTGAGGGGGTATCTGCCTTCTGAGCTCTTGTTAGAACTGTAATACCCCTCTAGGGTTCTTGAAATTTTCCCAAAATCTTTTACTTTGTTAGCTGAATCTTTGACAGAAAGGCCTAGATGGAAAAAGCGTCTGGCACCAGATACGCTATTTCAACCTTAACCTCTATTAAAAATTTCATTTTTCGTGAGGGTGTATCTGCCTTCTGAGCTCTTGTTAGAACCGTTCTACCCTTCTAGGGTTGTTGAACTTTTCCCCAAATCTTACCACGATAGCTTAATATATGACAGAAAGGTCTAGATGGGGAAAAAGCGTCTGACGCCAGATACCCTATTTCAACCTTAACCTTTATTAAAAATTTCATTTTTCGTGAGGGGGTATCTTTCTTCTGAGCTCTAGTTAGAACCGTTCTTCGCCTCTAGGGTTGTTGAAATTTTCACCAAATCTTCTACTTGGATAGCTGAATCTGTGACAGAAAGGCCTAGATGAAGAAAAGCGTTTAACGCCAGATACGCTACTTCAACCTTAACCTTTATTGAAAATTTCATTTTTGTGAGGGGTTATCTGCCTTCTGAGCTCTTGTTAGAACTGTTATACCCCTCTAGGGTTCTTGAAATTTTCCCAAATCTTTTACTTTGATAGCTGAATCTGTGACAGAAAGGCCTAGATGGGAAAAGCGTCTGGCACCAGATACGCTACTTCAACCTTAACCTTTATTCAAAATTTGATTTTTCGTGAGAGGGTATCTGCCTTCTGAGCTCTTGTTCGAACTGTTCTACCGCTTTAGGGTTGTTGAAACTTTCAACTGTTCTTCTAATTGGATAGCTGAATCTGTGACAGAAAGGCCTAGATGAAGAAAAGCGTTTAACGCCAGATACGCTACTTCAACCTTAAACTTTATTGAAAATTTCATTTTTGTGAGGGGGTATCTGCCTTCTGAGCTCTTGTTAGAACTGTAATACCCCTCTAGGGTTCTTGAAATTTTCCCAAATCTTTTACTTTGTTAGCTGAATCTTTGACAGAAAGGCCTAGATGGAAAAAGCGTCTGGCACCAGATACGCTATTTCAACCTTAACCTTTATTAAAAATTTCATTTTTCGTGAGGGGGTATCTGCCTTCTGAGCTCTTGTTAGAACCGTTCTACCCTTCTAGGGTTGTTGAACTTTTCCCCAAATCTTACCACGATAGCTTAATATATGACAGAAAGGTCTAGATGGGGAAAAGCGTCTGACGCCAGATACCCTATTTCAACCTTAACCTTTATTAAAAATTTCATTTTTCGTGAGGGGGTATCTTTCTTCTGAGCTCTAGTTAGAACCGTTCTTCGCCTCTAGGGTTGTTGAAATATTCACCAAATCTTCTACTTGGATAGCTGAATCTGTGACAGAAAGGCCTAGATGAAGAAAAGCGTTTAACGCCAGATACGCTACTTCAACCTTAACCTTTATTGAAAATTTCATTTTTGTGAGGGGTTATCTGCCTTCTGAGCTCTTGTTAGAACTGTTATACCCCTCTAGGGTTCTTGAAATTTTCCCAAATCTTTTACTTTGATAGCTGAATCTGTGACAAAAAGGCATAGATGGGGAAAAGCGTCTGACGCCAGATACGCTACTTCAACCTTAACCTTTATTGAAAATTTCATTTTTCGTGAGGGGGTTTCTGCGTTCTGAGCTCTTGTTCGAACTGTTCTACCGCTTTAGGGTTGTTGAAACTTTCAACTGTTCTTCTAATTGGATAGCTGAATCTGTGACAGAAAGGCCTAGATGGGAAAAGCGTCTGGCACCAGATACGCTACTTCAACCTTAACCTTTATTCAAAATTTGATTTTTCGTGAGAGGGTATCTGCCTTCTGAGCTCTTGTTCGAACTGTTCTACCGCTTTAGGGTTGTTGAAACTTTCAACTGTTCTTCTAATTGGATAGCTGAATCTGTGACAGAAAGGCCTAGATGAAGAAAAGCGTTTAACGCCAGATACGCTTCTTCAACCTTAAACTTTATTGAAAATTTCATTTTTGTGAGGGGGTATCTGCCTTCTGAGCTATTGTTAGAACCTTTATACCCCTCTAGGGTTCTTGAAATTTTCCCTAAATCTTTTACTTTGATAGCTTAATCTGTGACAGAAAGGCCTATATGAAGAAAAGCGTTAAACGCCAGATACGCTACTTCAACCTTAACCTTTATTAAAAATTTCATTTTTGTGAGGGGATATCTGCCTTCTGAGCTCTTGTTAGAACTGTAATACCCCCCTAGGGTTCTTGAAATTTTCCCAAAATCTTTTACTTTGATAGCTGAATCTTTGACAGAAAGGCCTAGATGGGAAAAGCGTCTGGCACCAGATACGCTATTTCAACCTTAACCTTTATTAAAAATTTCATTTTTCTTGAGGGGGTATCTGCCTTCTGAGCTCTTGTTAGAACCGTTCTACCATTCTAGGGTTGTTGAACTTTTCCCCAAATCTTACTTCGATAGCTTAATATGTGACAGAAAGGTCTAGATGGGGAAAAGCGTCTGACGCCAGATACCCTATTTCAACCTTAACCTTTATTAAAAATTTCATTTTTCGTGAGGGGGTATCTTTCTTCTGAGCTCTAGTTAGAACCGTTTTTCGCCTCTAGGGTTGTTGAAATTTTCACCAAATCTTCTACTTGGATAGCTGAATCTGTGACAGAAAGGCCTAGATGAAGAAAAGCGTTAAACGCCAGATACGCTACTTCAACCTTAACCTTTATTGAAAATTTCATTTTTGTGAGGGGGTATCTGCCTTCTGAGCTCTTGTTAGAACTGTTATACCCCTCTAGGGTTCTTGAAATTTTCCCAAAATCTTTTACTTTGATAGCTGAATCTTTGACAGAAAGGCCTAGATGTGGAAAAGCGTCTGACACCAGATACGCTACTTCAACCTTAACCTTTATTTAAAATTTCATTTTTCGTGAGGGGGTTTCTGCGTTCTGAGCTCTTGTTCGAACTGTTTTACCCCTCTAGGGTTTTTTAAATTTTCCCAAAATCTTCTACTTGGATAGCGAAATCTGTGACAGAAAGGCCTAGATGGGAAAAGCGTCTGGCACCAGATACGCTATTTCAACCTTAACCTTTATTAAAAATTTCATTTTTCGTGAGGGGGTATCTGCCTTCTGAGCTCTTGTTAAAACCGTTCTACCATTCTAGGGTTGTTGAACTTTTCCCCAAATCTTACTTCGATAGCTTAATATGTGACAGAAAGGTCTAGATGGGGAAAAGCGCCTGACGCCAGATATGCTATTTCAACATTAAGCTTTATTAAAAATTTCATTTTTGTGAGTGGGGATCTGCCTTCTGAGCTCTTGATTTTCGTGAGGGGGTATCTTTCTTCTGAGCTCTAGTTAGAACCGTTTTACCCCTCTAGGGTTGTTGAAATTTTTACCAAATCTTCTACTTGGATAGCTGAATCTGTGACAGAAAGGCCTGGATGAAGAAAAGCGTTTAACGCCAGATACGCTACTTCAACCTTAACCTTTATTGAAAATTTCATTTTTGTGAGTGGGGATCTGCCTTCTGAGCTCTTGTTAGAACTGTTATACCCCTCTAGGGTTGTTGAAATTTTCCCAAATCTTTTACTTTGATAGCTGAATCTGTGACAAAGAGGCCTAGATGGGGAAAAGCGTCTGACGCCAGATACGCTACTTCAACCTCAACCTTTATTGAAAATTTCATTTTTCGTGAGGGGGTTTCTGCGTTCTGAGCTCTTATTCGAACTGTTCTACCCCTCTAGGTTTGATGAAATTTTCACCAAATCTTTTACTTTGATAGCTGAATCTGTGACAGAAAGGCCTAGATGGGGAAGAGCGTCTGACACCAGATACGCTACTTCAACCTTAACCTTTATTCAAAATTTGATTTTTCGTGAGGGGGTATCTGGTTTCTGAGCTCTTGTTCGAATTGTTCTACCCCTTTAGGGTTGTTGAAACTTTCAACAGTTCTTCTTCCTGGATAGCTGAATCTGTGACAGAAAGGCCTAGATGGAAAAAGCGTCTGGCACCAGATACGCTATTTCAACCTTAACCTTTATTAAAAATTTCATTTTTCGTGAGGGGGTATCTGCCTTCTGAGCTCTTGTTAGAACCGTTCTACCCTTCTAGGGTTGTTGAACTTTTCCCCAAATCTTACCACGATAGCTTAATATATGACAGAAAGGTCTAGATGGGGAAAAGCGTCTGACGCCAGATACCCTATTTCAACCTTAACCTTTATTAAAAATTTCATTTTTCGTGAGGGGGTATCTTTCTTCTGAGCTCTAGTTAGAACCGTTCTTCGCCTCTAGGGTTGTTGAAATATTCACCAAATCTTCTACTTGGATAGCTGAATCTGTGACAGAAAGGCCTAGATGAAGAAAAGCGTTTAACGCCAGATACGCTACTTCAACCTTAACCTTTATTGAAAATTTCATTTTTGTGAGGGGTTATCTGCCTTCTGAGCTCTTGTTAGAACTGTTATACCCCTCTAGGGTTCTTGAAATTTTCCCAAATCTTTTACTTTGATAGCTGAATCTGTGACAAAAAGGCATAGATGGGGAAAAGCGTCTGACGCCAGATACGCTACTTCAACCTTAACCTTTATTGAAAATTTCATTTTTCGTGAGGGGGTTTCTGCGTTCTGAGCTCTTGTTCGAACTGTTCTACCGCTTTAGGGTTGTTGAAACTTTCAACTGTTCTTCTAATTGGATAGCTGAATCTGTGACAGAAAGGCCTAGATGGGAAAAGCGTCTGGCACCAGATACGCTACTTCAACCTTAACCTTTATTCAAAATTTGATTTTTCGTGAGAGGGTATCTGCCTTCTGAGCTCTTGTTCGAACTGTTCTACCGCTTTAGGGTTGTTGAAACTTTCAACTGTTCTTCTAATTGGATAGCTGAATCTGTGACAGAAAGGCCTAGATGAAGAAAAGCGTTTAACGCCAGATACGCTTCTTCAACCTTAAACTTTATTGAAAATTTCATTTTTGTGAGGGGGTATCTGCCTTCTGAGCTATTGTTAGAACCTTTATACCCCTCTAGGGTTCTTGAAATTTTCCCTAAATCTTTTACTTTGATAGCTTAATCTGTGACAGAAAGGCCTATATGAAGAAAAGCGTTAAACGCCAGATACGCTACTTCAACCTTAACCTTTATTAAAAATTTCATTTTTGTGAGGGGATATCTGCCTTCTGAGCTCTTGTTAGAACTGTAATACCCCCCTAGGGTTCTTGAAATTTTCCCAAAATCTTTTACTTTGATAGCTGAATCTTTGACAGAAAGGCCTAGATGGGAAAAGCGTCTGGCACCAGATACGCTATTTCAACCTTAACCTTTATTAAAAATTTCATTTTTCTTGAGGGGGTATCTGCCTTCTGAGCTCTTGTTAGAACCGTTCTACCATTCTAGGGTTGTTGAACTTTTCCCCAAATCTTACTTCGATAGCTTAATATGTGACAGAAAGGTCTAGATGGGGAAAAGCGTCTGACGCCAGATACCCTATTTCAACCTTAACCTTTATTAAAAATTTCATTTTTCGTGAGGGGGTATCTTTCTTCTGAGCTCTAGTTAGAACCGTTTTTCGCCACTAGGGTTGTTGAAATTTTCACCAAATCTTCTACTTGGATAGCTGAATCTGTGACAGAAAGGCCTAGATGAAGAAAAGCGTTAAACGCCAGATACGCTACTTCAACCTTAACCTTTATTGAAAATTTCATTTTTGTGAGGGGGTATCTGCCTTCTGAGCTCTTGTTAGAACTGTTATACCCCTCTAGGGTTCTTGAAATTTTCCCAAAATCTTTTACTTTGATAGCTGAATCTTTGACAGAAAGGCCTAGATGTGGAAAAGCGTCTGACACCAGATACGCTACTTCAACCTTAACCTTTATTTAAAATTTCATTTTTCGTGAGGGGGTTTCTGCGTTCTGAGCTCTTGTTCGAACTGTTTTACCCCTCTAGGGTTTTTGAAATTTTCCCAAAATCTTCTACTTGGATAGCGAAATCTGTGACAGAAAGGCCTAGATGGGAAAAGCGTCTGGCACCAGATACGCTATTTCAACCTTAACCTTTATTAAAAATTTCATTTTTCGTGAGGGGGTATCTGCCTTCTGAGCTCTTGTTAAAACCGTTCTACCATTCTAGGGTTGTTGAACTTTTCCCCAAATCTTACTTCGATAGCTTAATATGTGACAGAAAGGTCTAGATGGGGAAAAGCGTCTGACGCCAGATATGCTATTTCAACCTTAAGCTTTATTAAAAATTTCATTTTTGTGAGTGGGGATCTGCCTTCTGAGCTCTTGATTTTCGTGAGGGGGTATCTTTCTTCTGAGCTCTAGTTAGAACCGTTTTACCCCTCTAGGGTTGTTGAAATTTTTACCAAATCTTCTACTTGGATAGCTGAATCTGTGACAGAAAGGCCTGGATGAAGAAAAGCGTTTAACGCCAGATACGCTACTTCAACCTTAACCTTTATTGAAAATTTCATTTTTGTGAGTGGGGATCTGCCTTCTGAGCTCTTGTTAGAACTGTTATACCCCTCTAGGGTTGTTGAAATTTTCCCAAATCTTTTACTTTGATAGCTGAATCTGTGACAAAGAGGCCTAGATGGGGAAAAGCGTCTGACGCCAGATACGCTACTTCAACCTCAACCTTTATTGAAAATTTCATTTTTCGTGAGGGGGTTTCTGCGTTCTGAGCTCTTATTCGAACTGTTCTACCCCTCTAGGTTTGATGAAATTTTCACCAAATCTTTTACTTTGATAGCTGAATCTGTGACAGAAAGGCCTAGATGGGGAAGAGCGTCTGACACCAGATACGCTACTTCAACCTTAACCTTTATTCAAAATTTGATTTTTCGTGACGGGGTATCTGGTTTCTGAGCTCTTGTTCGAATTGTTCTACCCCTTTAGGGTTGTTGAAACTTTCAACAGTTCTTCTTCTTGGATAGCTGAATCTGTGACAGAAAGGCCTAGATGAAGAAAAGCGTTAAACGCCAGATACGCTACTTCAACCTTAACCTTTATTGAAAATTTCATTTTTGTGAGGGGGTATCTGCCTTCTGAGCTCTTGTTAGAACTGTAATACCCCTCTAGGGTTCTTGAAATTTTCCCAAAGTCTTTTACTTTGATAGCTGAATCTGTGACAGAAAGGCCTAGATGGGGAAAAGCGTCTGACACCAGATACGCTACTTCAACCTTAACCTTTATTCAAAATTTCATTTTTCGGGAAGGGCGATCTGCATTCTGAGCTTTTGTTAGAACTGTTTTACCCCTTTGGGGTTCTTCAAATTTTCACCAAATCTTTTATTTGGATAGCTGAATCTGTGACAGAAAGGCATAGATGGGGAAAAGCGTCTGACGCAAGATACGCCACTTCAACCTTAACCTTTATTCAGAATTTGATTTTTTGGTGAGGGGGTATCTTCCTTCTGAGCTCTTGCTAGAACTGTTCTACCCCTCTAGGGTTCTTGGTATTTTCACCAAATCTTCTACTGGGGTCGCGAAATCTGTGACAGAATGTCCTAGATGGGGAAAAGCGTCTGACACCTGATACGCTACTTCAACCTTAACCTTTATTGAAAATTTCATTTTTGTGAATGGGGATCTGCATTCTGAGCTCTTGTTCGAACTGTTCTACCCCTCTAGGTTTGATGAAATTTTCACCAAATCTTCTACTTGGATAGCGAAACCTGTGACAGAAAGGCCTAGATTGGAAAAGCGTCTGGCACCAGATACGCTACTTCAACCTTAACCTTTATTCAAAATTTCATTTTTCGTGAGGGGGTATCTTCCTTCTGAGCTCTTGTTAGAACTGTTATACCCCTCTAGGGTTCTTGAAATTTTCCCAAAATCTTTTACTTTGATAGCTGAATCTGTGACAGAAAGGCCTAGATGAAGAAAAGCGTCTGACACCAGATACGCTACTTCAACCTTAAGCTTTATTCAAAATTTCATTTTTCGTGAGGGGGTATCTGCCTTCTGAGCTTTTTGTAGAACTGTTTTGCCCCTTTGGGGTTCTTCAAATTTTCACCAAATCTTCTACTTGGATATCTGAATCTGTGACAGAAAGGCATAGATAGGGAAACGCGTCTGACGCCAGATATGCCACTTCAACCTTAACCTTTATTCAAAATTTCATTTTTTGAGGGATATCTGCCTTCTGAGCTCTTGTTAGAACTATTCTTCCCCTCTAGAGTTGTTGAAATTTTTACCAAATCTGCTATTTGGATAGCTGAATCCATGACAGAAAGGCCTAGATGGGGAAAAGCGTCTGACACCAGATACGCTACTTCAACCTTAACCTTTATTCAAAATTTGATTTTTCGTGAGGGGGTATCTGGTTTCTGAGCTCTTGTTCGAATTGTTCTACCCCTTTAGGGTTGTTGAAACTTTCAACAGTTCTTTTTCTTGGATAGCTGAATCTGTGACAGAAAGGCCTAGATGAAGAAAAGCGTTAAACGCCAGATACGCTACTTCAACCTTAACCTTTATTGAAAATTTCATTTTTGTGAGGGGGTATCTGCCTTGTGAGCTCTTGTTAGAACTGTAATACCCCTCTAGGGTTCTTGAAATTTTCCCAAAATTTTTTACTTTGATAGCTGAATCTGTGACAGAAAGGCCTAGATGGGGAAAAGCGTCTGACACCAGATACGCTACTTCAACCTTAACCTTTATTCAAAATTTCATTTTTCGGGAAGGGCGATCTGCCTTCTGAGCTTTTGTTAGAACTGTTTTACCCCTTTGGGGTTCTTCAAATTTTCACCAAATCTTTTATTTGGATAGCTGAATCTGTGACAGAAAGGCATAGATGGGGAAAAGCGTCTGACGCAAGATACGCCACTTCAACCTTAACCTTTATTCAGAATTTGATTTTTTGGTGAGGGGGTATCTTCCTTCTGAGCTCTTGCTAGAACTGTTCTACCCCTCTAGGGTTCTTGGTATTTTCACCAAATCTTCTACTGGGGTCGCGAAATCTGTGACAGAATGTCCTAGATGGGGAAAAGCGTCTGACACCTGATACGCTACTTCAACCTTAACCTTTATTGAAAATTTCATTTTTTGAATGGGGATCTGCCTTCTGAGCTCTTGTTCGAACTGTTCTACCCCTCTAGGTTTGATGAAATTTTCACCAAATCTTCTACTTGGATAGCGAAACCTGTGACAGAAAGGCCTAGATTGGAAAAGCGTCTGGCACCAGATACGCTACTTCAACCTTAACCTTTATTCAAAATTTCATTTTTCGTGAGGGGGTATCTTCCTTCTGAGCTCTTGTTAGAACTGTTATACCCCTCTAGGGTTCTTGAAATTTTCCCAAAATCTTTTACTTTGATAGCTGAATCTGTGACAGAAAGGCCTAGATGAAGAAAAGCGTCTGACACCAGATACGCTACTTCAACCTTAACCTTTATTCAAAATTTCATTTTTCGTGAGGGGGTATCTGCCTTCTGAGCTTTTTGTAGAACTGTTTTGCCCCTTTGGGGTTCTTCAAATTTTCACCAAATCTTCTACTTGGATATCTGAATCTGTGACAGAAAGGCATAGATAGGAAAACGCGTCTGACGCCAGATATGCCACTTCAACCTTAACCTTTATTCAAAATTTCATTTTTTGAGGGGTATCTGCCTTCTGAGCTCTTGTTAGAACTATTCTTCCCCTCTAGAGTTGTTGAAATTTTTACCAAATCTGCTATTTGGATAGCTGAATCCATGACAGAAAGGTCTTGATGGGGAAAAGCGTCTGACGCCAGATACGCTACTTCAACCTTAACATTTATTAAAAATTTCATTTCTCGTGAGGGGGTATCTGCCTTCTGAGCTCTTGTTCAAACTGTTCTATCCTTCTAGGGTTCTTCAAATTTTCACCAAATCTTTTACTTGGATAGCTGAATCTGTGACAGAAAGGCCTAGATGGGGAAAAGCGTCTGACGCTTGAGGCGTAATTTTCCGTCTTTGCGTTGAAAAATTAGTCTTGTTGTCTTAATATACAAGTGATATTTTTAGAAAGGTATTTTCTGCTTCTAGACATTGTATTGATGTAGTATTGTTTATTTGATTGATTATTGGAATGAAATTTTATCTTCTGTGGGAAAAAATAGAATTGCGGGCTGGCGGTTTTGGATAAGAATTGCGGGCTAGCTTCACACCAGTCTTCATTTTCTAGATAGATTACGGGCCGGGGTTACAAAGGTAACACTATGGTTACACAGAGTTACACTTTGTTACAGATATTATTTTTCAATTTTTGAAAATCTCTCAGGTTACAAGGTTACAACGGTTACAAAGGTAACATTAACGAAAAATAGTTCTTTTTCAAAACCGGCTTCATTTTCTGGATAGGTTACGGGGTTACAAACGTAACACTATGGTAACATAGAGTTGCACTGAGTTACAGATATTAGTTTTCAATTTTTATCAGTGACAGTATGTTGCTCCAAATTATCAAGGGACTGGATCCACTACATGACTGTTAAACGCAATTTTGTTGATAATCCTGACATGTGTGGTACTTGAGTTGGAAATGTCTCCCTACTTGGCCCTATCACGTAACCAGCTTTGCTGCCCATCTGAAAACCAGTCTCGTCAGCATTCCAGATTCTCTCTGGTTTGTGAAGCAGGTCCTTTTCTGTAAGAAAATCAAAGAAGCCAAAAAACCACTTATCTATCCGTTCACTTGTTAGTCGATTCCTTGACGCTTCGAGCAATACTTAGGCCTACGATATCTTTGTTTCTATTCATAAACTTCTTGTACTACTCATAAGATGGTCTATCATTGGTGAATGGGGTTTTCCTGTTCTTCTTTCTCACTATATCCTGTAGCAAATCCATAAATTCACCAAGTCGAAGCCCCATGCCTCGTTTGGCCATTTCACTAAGATACATGTCAAATTCTGTTTCCTCTTGTCTTGGAAATACAGTATCTGGCCCATTTGTAGCATATACAGCTGTCTCACCTGAAACCCTTCTATACAGATAGCTGTACATAACTTAAGTTATGGTCAATAGAAGCCCTGCGAATCGATACTTGTTATTGTTTTCCTGTCTACTCGTGGCGACTGAGGTTTTAAATACTTCTTCTTGACCTTCTCAGCTGATCTGACCACTGCATTTGTAACATCAGGTACCTTTAAATATAAAGAGTGGAGTGAAGTAATAGTGTTTTACGCCCCAGTCAAGAATCTTTCACTTATTTCGAGGCGGTCAGTTCTTGGGTGGTGGAGGAAACCGGAGTGGCTGGCAGGAGAAAACCACCGACCTTCGGCAAGCGAACTGACAAAATTTCTCACACTAGGATCTGTCTCAAGTGGGATTCGAACCCAGGCGGTGAGAGGCAATGTGATCCGTAAGCGCGCGCTTTAGACCACAAAGAAAACAAGAACAAAAAACTACAATAGACCCACAAAGAAACCGAAAAAAAATGTTTTGATACCAAACCCCCAATCAACGTAAAATTACGGCTGAGTTAACCGAAATTGGTTTAACGCCATGCTCTATAAAAACGGTTACACAAACTAATTACAATCTAATACGCCCACGATTCGGCATGTTTTTAATCGAGTAATAAATAAAAACAATAATGCAATTCACCTTTTTTCGTTTGGATCCCATTTCAGCCGAAAAATCAGCAAAAACTCTTGGTATTCCCCCGTGCATGTTTCTGAATTTTCTGACAAGCGTCTATAGGACCTTTTTTGACAGACGCTTGACCGGAAGTAATTAGTGGTTCAGCGACGAACTTTTGTGGATATGTAGTTGATAGACTATACTTTTTAATTCCGAAAAGAGAAATACTTGAACATGACACATGTTTTTACCCTATGATACCAAGTAAAAAAATGTTAATCGGAACTGGATCATAATCGGAAGTGGTTGACAAACTGTAGTAATTCTGCTGCTAGTAGTTCTTCTGTCTCAGGTACTTTGAATCATTTTTATATTAGTGTGATTGATGATAATTACAAGATGAAACATCTTAATTATTTTATTAATACAGTTTGTATATGATGAAAGTTATTTGTAAACGCATTACTGATTTTCCCATTTGTTTATGTTCATGTTTTAGAGATTGGTATTGCCGGTGTAATGAAGTATTTTGACCCGGGTTGAAAAGTGACCCGAGAGGCTCATTTTTCAACGTTGAAAATTGAGACCAGCTGTATTGAATTACGACCCTACCTCGTTGAAAACTGAACCGGATCGTGGAATTTTGATCAGAAGATCGGTTCTAAATTCAACAGGTTAAAACAGATAATACTAATGTATTGATGTTTGTTTTTTTTTCTAGTTGTTGGGTTTTTTTTGTGGTTTGTATTGTGGGGTGTTAATAATATAGGTTTCAGTCAATCTGTCTGTCTGTCATTCTCCATGTCTACCTGTCCGAACTTAGGGTACCTGCTTTATGTAAATAGCTCCTCTTACTACTTTAAACCAAGAAGTATGAAACTTTGTTCGCTGATATATATATATATATATATATGTACATGTGCAATAATATTATGGCTGCATTGTATGATTGTTTTAGATTTCATGGCTAATTAAACTTGCCTATCATTCAAACTTGGCCCTATGAACAGTACTATCTTGTCGGGCATATTTTCGTTGTATGGTGTATTAAACCTTGTTCCCGTTGCAAGGCACATGTTTTAGCTGCAAATCCCTTTTTTCTATTTAGTCAGTCTACAATCGTCTACCACTTTTCTGTATTAGTAATCATTTCCTCTACGACTTTTGACCAAGAATTCTGAAGTCTTAAATATGTTGAGGGCGAGGGCGGGTGTATTCAAAATAATTAACTTTTTCGAATACCACTCGGGTCAGATTTTAGTGTGTGAAAGTTTGTCGCTTGCAGAAGTCGGTGGTTATTCTTCTGGCACTCCGGTTTTCTCCACCATCCCTGAACTGACCGCCTGGATATTAATGAAAGAATCTCGACTGGTGCGTTCAACTCTAATATATAGTGCTCCTAGAAATTATTGAGGGAATCTGTTGAAAACCGAATTTCTAAAACTATTCATTAATCACAATGAATACACCGAAAAAGTAATATTTTGTTAGTCCACTATTTCCAAAATACCAATGTGTTCGAAATATTATCATAAAATACTACGTATTCTCTGTAATTTCTAGGAATACTGTACGTAAATTTGAATTTTTTTCTCAAAAGTGAAATAACTGAAAAAGTAACAAAAAGCTTTCTCCACTCAATTTTTTTATGTAAGTGTGCATGAAGAGATCTAAGGAAATGCATATTTAAACATTGTCTTTCTTGTATCAAACAATATCCCTCTGCACAATTAAAATGCATCTAGTGTTCATAAAAATTCAAATGACACATTTTATGAAATGGATCGATACCCACTTTGAGATGATGAGGTTCAATTAATTTTTCATCCACTAACCAAACAATAACTTTAACATACTCAAAATTTTGAAATAAACAACTTTCAGTAAACAGGTGTAAAAAATAACATACATATTTAGAGAAAATAGGACCATTGTTAAAAACTTTGATATACCCGAACAAATATTGACAAAATACAGTCAACTGTATTTTGCAATCGGGTAATTGTAAAATTACCAAATGCATACAGTTGCACGAAAGCCTAATGGACTCGATTTGAAGAAACAAATCGCGTAAAAATGCTTAACATCTCGCGTAATAGCGCGTAACATCTCACGTAATAACACGTGACTTTCGTGAATAACACGTAACTTTCGTGAATAACACGTAACTTTCGTGAAATAACGCATAACTTTCGCGTATTACGTTTTATAAAGGTAACTATGGTGGCTTATTTCTGAAATCGACATGATTTTAGTCGACATAAAATTATCTCAACATGTCGACTTAATATCTTGACAAGTCAAGATATTATCATGGAAAGTTGTGATACCAAAATGAAAAGTTGAGATAAGTAACATGACATGCCGCGATACTTATGTTGACCAGTCGGGATAATTATCTCGATATCTCGACTTATTTTTATCGCGGCAAGTCGTGTTACTTACCTCAACTTTTCATTTTGGTATCACAACTTTCCATGATAATATCTTGACTTGTCAAGATATTAAGTCGACATATCGAGATAAAATTAAAATGTCGACTAAAATTATGTCGATGTCAGAAATAAGCCACCATAGACAATATACTTGCTTTGCAAGTCTACATTTTATGTCGACTTAAATTATGTCGATGTCACATCATTTGCATATGAAAAAGAGCTCTCTTACAGTCTAAAGATCTGAAAAGTTGACATCCATTTCTAACAAGTCGTCACAATCATCCTACAAGTCAACAAAATCATTGTCGAGGCTATATTATTATTATTGGACAAGTCCGACAAGGCGCTAAACATTTGACAAGTCGACATAAAAAATCTAACAAGTGATAGCAGAAATATACTGTCATACTGGAATTTAAAAAAAACTCAACCAATGCTGATTGCCCAGTATCATAATAGCCGTTGCCGTCGGATATACCGTGTACTATGTAATGATTTACTGATTTCTGTCTAGTTTTATTCTGGATTAAAAACTAATTAACACACACACACACACACACACACACACACACACACACACACACATATCGTGTTGAACAACGTCCAGATCATAGACAGATCAAAACTGTAGTTTTTGTTGGGAGGGTAAAAATTCAACAGGGTCAATTTTCAACGAAATGAGGTCGTAATTTGTCGAGAAAAAAAATATATCAACCCGTTGAAATATGACCCCGTGTATAAATGTCACGATTTTTGGTCTCAATTTTCAACGTTGAAAAAGCACCCCCGGTTCAATATTCAACTTTGAAAAATGAACCCAGGGTCGATTTTCAACCCGGGTCAAAATACTTCATTACACGGGGTTAAAGCGATCAGCTGAGGAAGATACAGTAAATCAAATCAAGTCAAAAAAGTTAAAAAAAGATGTTTTGAAAAATAGGAAGGATTCTCTACAAGTGGATGACGCACTTTCTAATGTAAGATCTTTGGCCAGTCGGTCAAAATTAACTTCTCCTAATGTGTTGATGGCTGCTATAGAAACTCTTGTAGAAATTTCGCTAAAAAGTAATGATAAATTTTCTATTATGTATGCAAAAGCGTTTGCCATTTGTAAAAAATATGAGGATAGTGAAGGTTTAGGTAATCTTGTACTTAAGTTGTTTGGTAGTACGGAGGATAAAAAAGTGGCTTCGGTTGTTGCAGAATGGTCAAAATTGGTTAAAAAGCAATTTTTCATTCTCATTCTTTGCCCGGGACACTGATTCCTTAGTGGATTTCGACGTGGGCCGAGGACTGAGCATGTCTCTTATTTTACATTTATATTTGTACAGTTGTCTTATTTTACCCTTTTAAGGGTTCATCTGAATTTGACAATGGATTTTTTCGCCGAATATCCCTCAGTGGGAAGTTGGAAGTGGAATTTGATCCTTTAGCAAAAATGGATAGATCTGCGGGTTGGGTAACACGTTATGGAGAGGCATGTCAGTCCTCGACCCACGCGACTCAAGCAGAGGAAGTGGCAGCTGGACATTTGATTTTGACAGTTTGATTTTTAGAGATCCTGATAGGTATCTTGCAGGCAATTTAAACAAATATGTTTAAGAATGGGTAAAAATTGGAGCACCCCAAAATGTGTTAGAATGACTTACAGATGAGGTTCATTTTTTAGCATGTTTAAACATTTTAAGGGGAACTTTAAAGGTCGTCCTTATGACTCAAATATGCCACCCTCCATGTATTTTCCGATTCTGATTCATGTAAAGGGTTTACTCAGCGCCAGTATTAAGAGATGATACACTAGACAGAATCGTGACCATATAGTAGCAAGTCCCGGGAGATTGTGAAATTCAAGAGAGTTCGTATAAGGGGAGACAACTGTTTCGATCAAACTGTACAACAAATTGTACACGTCTCAAAATTCTGTTTTTAAGCAAGATTCAGAAAATTTGGCATCTGGACAGTAAAAGTGCTTAATAAAGTAGAATAGACATGGCAATACTGTTCATTTAAATATGTTATATTTTTAATAATTTTTCAGTTTTCAAACCAAACTATAAACATCAATCACAATCAACGAAGTTCAACGTTATAAAATTATTATTCACAAAACTCAATGGAATTTTTTCAGTATTCTTATTTCTATAAGTTCACTCGCGCAAACTGTGGCAGGGGGAACTATACAATAAGAACCGCTATGTATTGTTTTTAACAATGGCTGCCAGTTAACTTACAAGAAGCAACAGCAACAGTTATATAGTCTGTATCAGATACCTTGAGTTGTCATTCAATTTAGGTATTTACTGTATACAGTTTGCTAATTTAAAACAGAATATAGACGGGACTATTTTTAAGGATATCCATACACGTTGGTAATTTAGAGTGGTTTCCCTTGAATCATTCCTATTTTTTCATTTCCGGTTTGGAAAACTACGAAATTTTTGAGAGCTGTTTTTTAACAACATGATGATTTTTTCACAAAATTTTTATTAGTAGAAACATAGAGAGATGGTACTGAATAGTTTTGACTAGTTATATTTTCAAGAAAGCTATTTTGAGAAACTAGTGGGACATGCTACATATAGCAATGCACTTTTAATAATCAAACGGAACAACAAAGAATACAACTAAACTACAAATGGGAAAACGGAATAATCCGTACACATAACAATATGCCTATTGGCGCTACCGCTTTTATACGCCTGTCTATGACGGGACGTATTATGGTATGGCGCACTCCGTCCGTCCGTCTGTCCGTCCGTATGTCCACACTTCGTACGCTAACTCAAAAAAGCTTTGAACAATTTGAATGAAACTTTTGTGTTATATTTGTATCCATGGCAGAGAGCTCCCTTTTTTTTGAAATTCGTATTTTTTCTTGTTGTAGAGTTATTGCCCTTTAATTGTCAAATTTTAGGCATTTTTTTGCATGTTGTAACTCAAAAATCATTTGAACTTTTTTAATGAAACTTTTGCGTTATATTTGTCCTATAATCAAAAAGGTTTGTGAATAAACACTGAGAAATAAATTTTCTACTTTTGTTTTAAAAAATATGTTTCAACTAAATGTCAAGTTGTTTAAGACACTAAAAATGAAGTTTAAATATCTGACGGGCGTTTCATGCGCTCCAGGCGCAGTTGTTTATTCATCTACTGTTTTTTGTTTGCACGTATGTTAATGTCACGATCAACGATTAGAATGAAAAAGAAAACAGAAGACAATAAAGTTACATAGACTAGCACTATCAAATGACTGGGGATAATTATGCCCCGCAAGAGAATAAACAGATAAAGATCAAATGACAACTTATCAACAGCAAAAATTACGGAAACGTACTGCTAAATATATATTGTAGAAAACATAAAGACACTTTCACTGGGTAGACTGCCCTCCTCAAGTGGCGGGGATTATTCTGCCCCATATAAAACTATGCACCAAATATAAATTTATTTTTGAACTATACAACATTAAATAGGTATTGCAAAAAAAAAAAAAAAAAAAAAAAAAAAAACTAATATAACTCATATTCTAGCATTTTTTTTTTTGGAATGCGACGATCTCTTTGTGGTCGCATCAGAGAAACTAAGTTGTCAGTGGCATTGAGAAAAGCATCTGGTTTTTCAAGGATGATATTGTCATGAGAAAAACCCTGTGAAACCTGATTGTCCTGTATTTCATTGTTTGTCGTAATATCTTGAAGTGTATTAATAGGAGGTTTGGATATTGCTATCGGAATATCTGGCGGTTGACGTATACTCTCTCGATTTAACAGAGTATCTTCGTCGTCTGATATTTCAAAGTTGTCAGGATTATTCCGGGAACTATTAGGAAATGCAAACCCTGGCACTTTGCAGTCTCTTTTTCTAACACGGTAAGATGTCTTCCTCAGTTGAGATCCAACAAATTTTCGAATATTACACCAGTCTCCATCAGTGGATACAACTATATATCTGTCACAAGCACTGCTTTTATTACGATCAGTATACACATACACAAAATCACCAACATCGAGTTGTATCATAACCGGAACTTGGCTGTTAGGAGTCTTAGATTTTTCACTGTGTGGATGGTTCAACTTTTTAAATTCATGTTGTTGAGATATTAGACGACGATTACGAATTCGACTGTAAAGTCTAGCAGTAGATATGGCGAGGGCTAAAGCCGATACACATCGTGAAGACAGATCTGGACGTTGAATCTCAGTTTCTTATTCTTGAATTGCTTTTTCTGCCACGGGGTTCTTGTTCTTATTTTTAGCTCAACCGATGGAGATTCTTTGCTGGCTTAACAGTTCGTCTTAACGAGTGCTATAAACCCGGGGGCTGGGTCATATCTAATAACGGCATCAAGGGGGCGGAGCTCCAGACAAAGTCGTAGTAATGTTGCCCTTAACGTCTTGCTCTTTTCATCTTCTATGAGGGCGGTGGCGGTATATGAGGTTACATATTCTCTTAGTACGAAAACTAGTTGGCGTTTACGTTTTATAACGTCAGCCGCAAAGAGGTTACCAACACATTCCGGTGGACCCCCGGTACTTTGTTCCTGAATAACACTACGTGTTTTGCGAATTGCTGAACAATGATGACAAGCTGCTGATATAAAGTCTATAGCTTTATCCATATCGAGTGCGTAGAAGTACCGATGTACGACAGATTTTAATTGGTACGACGATGGATGGTCGGGTTTGATGTGATTTCAATAGCCCATGTAATACAATTATACATTCACGGAACTGGAAGAGTGGATCTGTGCGCTTAACCACCAGAAGACCATCCTTAGCATTTGTCCCTACGTTTTGATATCGTTTAACGTCCGTGAGGTTAGTAAGTTTCTTTGAAGGTCTAGTGCCCTGACGGAGGTGAGCATGTGTCCTTCGTAGATCTGAACATTCAGCTTGAATTGAAAACCATACAGGTCAAGTATTATACGGTAACCTGTCAGTCCCAGCCGAAATATCAGACACGGACAATTTGCGAACAACGGATGACTCAATCATGTTAACAAAAGAACACACTTGGAAAGTTGGTTCCTCACAATCAGGAGCATTGCAGCTCGCAAAGTCAGACGGCAAAATAGTAGAACCGGCAATATGTCGAATTGATATTTGATATCTGTTTGCGACAGAGAAGAATGTTGAGACCCGTGGACTTGACGAGAACTCGCCTCTGCACAACTTCTCATAGGCCTGTACACAAGGCTTGCTGTCCGTAAGTATACATGCATGATGTTGAGATTGAATTATATATGGACTGAAATGCTTTATAGCAGCTGCGATAGATAAGGCTTCAACCTCACATCGAAGCCAAGTAGCTTGAATTTTACGAAGTTTTGCGCTAAAAAAACCCGCCAGGGTTACATGAAATGTAGCCCCAAGCCCTGGAGATTTGACAGCACCGTCGGTGATAATCCAAAGTCGATCGCTTGATCTAGGTAACGTTATGGAACGGTGAGTATGTAGTTTGTTTTGAGCCACTATAAAGGCTTGATGTAGATCGTCAGTCCCATTGATTGTTGTTTTCAAGTCCAGGCCAGATGTGGCGGCATCTAGTTTATCCAGTATCCTCGCAAAACCAGGAATGACACGACTTAACACTTTATACGCTCCAATAAAGGATCTGAGTCCAGTTACAGTTGTAAGGGCATCACAACTTGATAATGAAGCAATTCGATGCTGACTTGCTTGTAAGGTTCAGAGTCGCCAAATCCATCCGACAATAGTAGTTTGTTTTGGAGCAATGATAGTTTTTGAAGCAGAAAGGTTAAGACTACATTTATGAAGCGAGTGCAACAATCGGCTAAAGTTTTGCAACAGTTCCTTCTGAGAATTGCCTTTACAGTACGAATCATCAGTAACTTTAGCAACGACGCCTTCTACTACCAGATCTCCTAAGACATGGCAGGTAAGTTCCTCCAATGCTGTTTCGGAGCCTGGCATTCCCATGGTACTCTGGACATAAACTCGTGTGCCCCGAAAAAGAGTAACGACGCCGCAATATTTTAATGAATCCTTAGACAACGGGATCTGATAGAAGGCTTTAGCAAGATCCGTTAGAATGATATACTGCCACTGTGCGATTCGACGGAGTGTAGCACCCACATCTGGCATGAGTGAGGGTTGAGGTTTGCCGTACCTGCCTATATCAGTAAAGGCAGTGACTAAGCGGAATCCCCCATTTGGTTTCCTTACTAAAAAAGAAGGGTTAACGTATTCTACTGAGATGTTGATATCTTCAGGTAAGTTTAAAACTCCTGTTTTCGAGTTCGTCAAACTTGTTCTGGAGTTATACTAACTGATTCCGTGAATACTGAGGTACTCTACCTTTACGTTGAGGGGGCAATACAGGTCCCATATTAACTCTGGCCTGAAATGGACCTGCAGCACCATTATAACCTTGAAAGTCTGGGTTAAAACACACTATCAAATTTTTCTAACAACTGTTAAAATTTGTTTTTCATTTCAGAAGATAGCAAGTTGTCAGGATCCAGATGTGCTTGATCAGAGTGTTTACTTGTTGTGGTAACGTTGCTGTTGGCATTAAACTTGTTGCCTACAGCTTCTTTATCAGATTGTGCACAAGGGGTTTTGTAATGTTCAAGGGTAACTGTGAAGCGCACTTTACAAAAATTTCATTACGCTTAAGAGCCCTTGTGTTAAGTTGGCAATGCGAATCTTGCCAGATACACTAGATAACAGTTGTGGTTGTGGCCAAAAATCTCTGCATTTGTCATTTGGCAATGTGCCATCAGAATCAGATATTTAAGGAGGAAGGTCGATCTCAACAAAATCACCAGGCCATAATGTAGATTGAGATGGATCACGTAACACATAGGCCCTGCGAACTGCATGTTTTGATAAAGTAGACTCATCGGAACCATAGGTATAAACGTCTCAATCACCCAGAATTATCTGTCTCTAAGCAGTGCGAATAGTTATATCATTTCGCTCCATAAATGGTATTCCTGCCAAAATGTCAGTGTCCAAATTTTCATCAACTAGTCCATCAAAAACAGATCTTTGCCATCACGAGTGAAAGTGGTATGTATTTCCCCTACTACTTTTAAGGTAGACGACCCATTCGCTTGATGGGCAGACTGTGATGTTGCTTTTATTTTAATGCCCAATGACACTGCTTGAGAATATCTAATCATATTTCCTGTAGCACCACTATCGAGTGTTAGTCTAACAGTCTGGTGTGAGCAGAAAACATCCAAATAAAGAATTTGTCGGATTTGTACCCGGTTAACAGATGACTCATGTAAAGTGCACTCACTACTTGTCAGAGTGTTCCTCCTCAGGATCGGATTCACAATTTGTCTAGCCTTAGCTAAGTACTTGCGATCAGCACTGGGTAGATAAGTACATTTACTGTGAAAATGTTTGTACGGTCGCGCAGCTTTTTCACACAATGGGCATGATTTTACATTTTTAGAATTGAACGAGGATGAGCTAAACTTTGAAGTAGAGGAATGAAATTTTGCCTGAGGCAACTGAGAAACAGCAGCATGCATTGCTTTAGCATCTGCCGTAGATTGTAATTCCTCGATTAAAGATTCTAGAGCCTGCGAAATTTCAGGCTTTATAGATGCCAGTGTGCGTGACCTGAGCTCTGTGCCGTACCTTTGTTTAACCAGTTTAGGAAGTTCTGGGTTTATAAGAGGAAGCCATGTTAACACGACTAAATTTTCAAGCGAAGGTGAAAGCTCTTCATCCTCAGTTATAGCTTCATTGTGGTGGGTGATTCCCGTGTCGCAACGTAGCAAATTATCCTCAACAAAAGCCATGAGACGCTGGTAGAAGTCGTCAGGTCTCTCGTCGGGCTGGAATCTTAAAGCGACAAAATCGATGAAATGTGCGCCGGTGGACTAGAAACCATAGTGTAACCTGATAGTCTGCCATATTTGTTCTACTGAAGTGGAATTTTTGACTATTGCACTGCGAGAAAGAACCGGGCAGTAATGAGCAATTTGCTCAAGCATGAGTAAAAGAATGTTCACTTTTTGCTCACGAGTGCGCCGCTTGGCTTCAGGGACGTCTTCTCCGTCATTTGTGAAACCCAGAAATGGGGATGCTCTAGATTTTTTTCCCCATTTTGCACCATCAACCAAAAGGGTGCAAAGTTTTGGTCAAGGGACAAAGTATACACCAGGTTTTGTCTCCAGTTCTCGAAGGAGTTAACAGATTCTATTTTACCTAAACACCACTGTTTCGGTGCCTTGTGCGTGTTTGCCATGTTGGTATGCTAGCGATGCTGTGACGGTGATAATTAATTCACCGTGTGACTCTTGAAAGTGTCCTCGTGTAGATAATCCGTTAGGGAAGTTCCTTGCACTACACCTCTGGTAGACGTGAAATCGTACCCTGCTGCCACCACGCCAGTATTAAGAGATGATACACTAGACAGAGTCGTGAGCATGTAGCAATGCACTTTTAATAATAAAACGAAACAACAAGCAATACAACTAAACTACAAATGGAAAAAACGGAGAATCCGTACGCATAACAATAAGCCTATTGACGCAGTTTATTGCTGATACATTGACAGAAAGAATTAAAAATCGCTCCATGTCAGTTATAGGGAGGGTAGGCGAGTGCAGTCCACCCTACTTGGTAATGCCCATTACAATTGAAAGTTCAAAACCAAGAATGTGCCATGATGCCAGGTTTTTTTTAAACCTTTGTGTTAAGGATTATCCTTTTACTCTGGATACATTGAAAGAAGTCCCCCGTTTGATTGAAAGAAACACATTTATGTCATCTTTAGATGATAAGTCTGGATATGCATTCTGTTGCATAAAAACTCTAGGACATTCTTTGGGTTGGAATTTGCGGGTTGGTTTATGGTATTTAACACTATCCTTTGGATTCAAAGCCAGTGCTAACATTTATCACATGACTGGCCTTGTTCCTATTAGCTACTGTCGGGCTTTAGGTGTACCTTGTTTACTTTACATTGATGATAGCTTATAGGTGAGTGTAAAGAAACTAAAAGTTTATCTCACCAGAATGGGTTATAAGCAGCATATAGAGGTTATATATATCCTTTGTCAAACTCTAGTTAGAATAGGATATTTTTAAAATTTATCTAAGTGTTTATTTACACCAACACGGCCATTCCTTGGTATGATTTGCGATTCAAAGAGATTGTGCTTTGTTCTCCCAGATGATAAAAAGCAAACTTTTATCACATTACGGGAAGATATTTTAAAAAGTAAGGAAGTACATCTGAAAACGCTTCAACGATTTGCAGGTAAGAGTAACTCCTTAATGCTAGCCGTGCCTGCAGCAAAGCTGTATTCTAAAGAAGTCAAAAGAGCAATAAGTATGGCCTCTAAAAAAGTAAACCGATACCTTTATTATAATTTGAAGGAAGAATTGCTGTATTGGGGATTTTTGGATAACTGGAGCGATAACAAAATTCTAATCCCGATACATAATTTGGTGACGTTTGGTGTGACAAATTTTCGACTATTCATATTATGGAGGCTAAAGCCATTGTAAATGCTTTAAGTGCAGCAAAGGGCCAGTCAAGAATAGTAGAATAGATATTTACTGTGATAATATGGCTGTTGTTGGTGCCTGGAATAATCACGGTGCTAGTGATCCTGCCCTCAATAAAATTTTGAAAGAAATCTTAGTAATTTCTCAAGAGTCTAATATTGATCTACATTTGTTTTATTTTTCAACAAAAGACAATCCTGCGGACATAGAGTCTAGGAGAATTTCGATGCAGGATGTCAAACTGGCTGATGAGAAATGGAAAATAGGTCAGTGCATGTTTATTCCTCATACAGTTGATCTGATGGCAATAGATTCAAATGTTGTTAGATAAAAACTTCAATCCTTTGAAGTTGTACTCCCCATTTCCTTCTAAGTTATCAGCTGGTGTTAATGTTTTTTCCCAAGATGTTTCTGGTGAGGACATGCATATGTGTTTCCGCTATTTTGTTTAATCTTTCGATTGTTAAAATTTTTACAGGAATCATGTATCGGAAATTATACAATTATTGTTCCTGATTTATATCCGAGACCGGTTTGGTAGCCTTTATTTTGTTCAGTGATTGTTAAATCGCACATTCTGGCACACAAAGGTGAATGTGGGGCATTTTTGTGTCCTTCTAAAAATGGGTATATATTAAGTAAAAAAACCTTTGGAATGGAGACTGATTCTGGCTAGACTTGCGTTCTGAAGTTATTGTTTTTGTTTTATTTAGACTGGTATACTTAGAATTGTGAGGACTGCTGAATTGTGTCGATCATGTGGCTATGCAAATGATGCTGAGTTTAATTTTTTCAGTTTTGTGGTGCTTAAAGACCAGAACCTATTAAAGTAACCCAGATAAATGACTATATAGTTGAAAAGAGGTTAAAATTATTCGATAATATGCTAAGCTCAAAAGCCTATTCAAAGAAAAAGTCTGCTTTAGAGCTGGAATTTTGTAAGTTTTTAGAAATGTCTTGTGGTGGAAAATGCATTTTGGATACAACCCCTTTAGATATAAAAAGTTTTTGGTTAAGAAGGATGATAGTGGCAAAACTAAAATCCTTGAGGTATCTTGCTAGTATTTAGGTAGGCTGGGAAGACAGTCTTGTTCATGTCCTTCGCGCCTTGCTTCAGGTCTTATTCACTCATTATTAAATCTTGGAAAAGTGGACAGGGTAACCCTGCTTGTAGCCTAGAGGTCCATAAGTACCTTGAGGCAGTTCAGTTAGAACAAGCTATGGCGCATGTGGGTAAAAAACAAGCAAAACCTCTTTTTTGGATGAATTGAGAGCCATACGTTTGCACATAGATTCTGAGTTAGTCAAAGAAAAGTTGACCCTTTTCAATAGGTATGTAATCCTGAGAGATCAAGCGTTTTTCAAAGTACAGTTTTTCTCGGGAGACGGCCGGTGACTTGGAAAGATGCTTGACTCAAGAGATTAAGGTAATTGGTCATGGTAAGGGTTTAATGTTTGTTCATACTATTGGTAAAACGTTAAAGGCAGGGAAAACAAATGAATTTATTTTGCGAATGTCTGATAAGATTATTTGTCCAGTCTTGGGCATTGAAAAATACATGGAGGGTGCCAAATCTATGGAAATTGACCTCGAAACGGGTTTTTTATTCAGGACATTAGACAAAAGCAAGACCATGGTAACTTTTCAACCTGTTTCTTCAAGTACTATGTGTGACCGATTAAGATTGTATTTGAAAACATTAAATATAGTTGAAGGGGAGACCCCACATGGGTTGCTTGTGCGATGACTTTAGCGCTCTCCGGGGTACAACAGCATGATATCATGAACCATATGGGATGGGTAACCTCATCTTCTGTTTAGAGATATAGCCGATACTCTAAAATGGTTAGTAATGGGCCTGTAAGTAACATTTTGGCAAATATCTGTCTTGAAAACCAGAACAGCTTGAAAGATATTTGATATGTTTGGAAATAGTACAGATTTATGCAATGCGTTTTAAAGTACATATTATATGCTACAGAAAATGCCATGATTTGTTATATTATTAATAGCTTTGTAACAATTTGAATTAGAGTTCCTATTAAAATGTTCACCTATTTGTTGTTTTTCTTATTGTTTTTGATGTAATGAAAGCGTTAGGATTCAGATGGTTCTCATGTAGGAGTTGATGTCGGATTCAATTTCCACTCTAAATTGTTTCTAGTGAGAAAGAAATGTTGGTTTGCTTGCCGAAGGTTTTGGCTTTTCTCGAGGTACTCCGGTTTCCTCCATTACATTTGTAGTGGTCGTCTCGATATAGCCGAAAAGCTTCCATTACTTCACTCCACTGTGCTATATTCGCTACCCTGGGTAATTATAAGCAAATATAACGTTCGAACCCGAATCATTTAAATCGAAAAAAAGGGAGGGGGGGGGGATCAGTGATAATATGTTGTGCCCAAGTTTGAATATGCTGGTTCAACAAGAGTAGCTGTACTTGTTAAATCATCATGATCCATAGTTAACAAATTATGAGTTTTGGGGGTTATGTTTTGGGTTTGTGATAAAACTCATAATTTGTTAAGCAGGATTGGTTAGATTATGTTACACAAAGTGTTTTCTCCCAGTACTTAATTAACCTAATCACATCGAGTGTTGATACACTGAGGGTATTTTCAAATCTACTTTATTCGAATACTGTTTACCTATGTAGGTTCATATAAGGTGTAAAAATATTTCTTAGGACCTTTTGGCGACATTTTTTATCCACAACCACCTTGAATTCACCAATGATAATGATGATGATGATTATTACAATTATAAATGGCCTGAAAATTCAAAGAATGTTGACCTCTCATCCATTTTAAAGTAAAATCATTATTCATGACAAATAACATTTTTTAATTATTTTTTTCAAATTTTATTCGAAATGTCTACTTACTTAATTGACCATGTACCCATTCTCGCTAACAATCGGATTATCTACGCTTACGCTCCGCTAAGTCGGAGCGTAAGCGTAGATAATCCGATGGTTAGCGAGAATGCAATGTACCTTGCTATCATTTTCCTGTTGCACTAGTTATCATGCTAAAGCATCTCTCTCTCTCTCTCTCTCCTCTCTCTCTCTCTCTCTCTCTCTCTGGTTTTCAAAACATACTTTAGAAATAATCATTTACCAGTTAACAACATTTGGCAACTGATCTATTGCAATCATAATGTCGGAATTGAAATCAACAACCAGCTCGCCAGGTTGAAGTTGGAAACTTCCAGGAAAGCTTAGAGAAAATGCTGGCTAGGATGAAATTAATTCGGCAATCGGGGGGGGGGGGGGCTAAAATTTTGATGAGTTTCATAACCTATATATTAAAACCTAATATCCCATTATTCCGTTAGAAATGACTACAAACACTACACTTAAAGCAAGCTGGACCATCTGGCTGTATATGGCCTAAAAAATTTTTAACAACGTACATATATAAAGAAAAAAGCAAGTACCACTGGAGGACAAATGCGTTATGAAAAAAGTTTGATCACAAAGTTCGTGGAATTCTCCGGAAAATTCTTCCGTTCCATCCACAATAATTGAAATCTTGAGTTTTATTATCATCCCCATTTTTAATTTTGAAAAGAATGAAATTAGAACTCAAACTGTGACTGTCGTAATTTGTATTTAGTTAAGCCATCCATACATGCACTTGTACCTCTCGGTGTAGGAAATCGGATGAAAAATCTACACATAATAACAAGGGGAGCCTAATTGACCCAATATATTGATAAAAAGAAAGATGTTGCAGATGCGTTTTCTGTGTATGCTCTACTTCTGGGAAATTGATTTTCTGATGTTGTATGCCGCAAATGGGATTCTCTTGCATCTATTTATAGCACATGTATATTAGTCATATTTACGATAAATGGTGTATCGATTCAAAACAAAAATAATGTTAATTTTTTGCATAACAGCTTCACTCAAACTCATAAATGTAAGTTGTGACGTCGTTTTGTCCTGGATTAAGCAAGGATTTAAAAATAATTAACAAAAATATGTATAAAAACAAAATTAAAAAAAAAAAAACTAAACATTTATCAGTAAAAAATCGAAGATATTATATGATATTATTTTCTACAGTTTAAAATAATGTTAAGTTTAATTACTAGCATGATCTAGTTAGAATCTAGAAAACGTCACATGCCGTTGTTCGGTTTCAAGCAATAGGTATTTAAATGTCGCCGTTTATTTTGGATTATCATCCATATTTTGATAGTTTTAGAATTTGTGTTTCGTCTAGTTCATAAACATGCGCCTTTTTCATTGTTTTTAAAATGATCCACAAGGTTTAAGTCGATTTAGATTTTTGATCACGTGACATTTTCGTTTGTTCTGACATCATTATTATTATTATTATCATTTTTACAAAATTGATAGTAAAAACTTCGTATAATTAGAGTGCATCTACAAAAAAATTTGATAACAAAAATTAAAGTGCTGAAAAAATATTTTCATGTGATACCATTTTTTTCAATACCTGATGAATATTAACGAAATGACGGGCAAACGAAAACTATACTTTGATATTTTAGACAAGGGCCAAAAAATGCGTAGTTGAGGCTTAAGGGGTTAAAGCAGTTAAACCTGTGAAAAGTATGTAATTATTCTATTCAAATTGTTTTCAATTTTGAAGAGGACTTTAAGGTTTGCCTTTAGAACTGAATTCAAGTATGTTTTAGGATAGGA